>KZ345944.1:72069-92706 GCA_002352805.1 Teladorsagia circumcincta | reverse complement strand
AGCTTGCAACATGTGTGCGCTCTCATGTCTTTAGGGGGGGGAATTGAAGTGTGAGCCACTCATACTGGAACTGAGCCTTAGTGAGGGGAAGGGATTCTCAGAGTGAACGTGAGCAATCTTTGTTCTCAGGGCTTAGCCCTAGTATCACCTCGCTATATGCCATTTTAAAGAGCTTTTCTTGCTCTATCTAATGGTGCAATCAGCTTTGTTCTATACCAATATCTTCTGAGTTCTCGAGAGCCTCGAATGCGGCATGCTCGCAGGACAAGTTTGCATGGTTTCCCTTTTCTAGCTCAAAACAGCCCTGAAAGAAGCGGAAGCAGGTCAGGATATTGAAGATGCTGTTGGCTGATAGTTGCAATAAATATGCCCCAAAGAATTTGTTCAAAAGCAACGATAGCGAGAACTTTGAAGATGATGGTGGTGGTCGGATATTGGACAATGGCAACAGTCAGCCGAAAGCTCTCGTTGAAGAGCGTTTGCTCAGTATGAAAAGTTTCCTCTCATACTTGTCGTACTTAGATTGTGCTTTGCTGTTATACGGGAAGAGATGGAAAGTCCAAAAACTTTGAATAGGGCGAGCCGCGACAACCCACCATTTTGGAGGGTCGTTCCGTATTTTTTTTCAAAGGATATTTTCAAACTTGTTTCTATGCAGTGGGAAGGACCTGCGTTTTTACTCGCTTGCAAAATATGAAAGAGCAGATCCTTTGCTACAGCATGCGAGCCTCCGCTGAATGGATGGACCGCGATTAGGCTCTACAAACTTCGTCAAATTGAAACTTTACTGAAGGGAGGTTGAGGTGTTCGTGAGGTCAGCGGCTGGTCTAGGTCTTCGCAATCAGATGGAGTGCTACTGTGAGGAAGTGCTCTTGAAAATATGTCAAAATAATGCTAGAACTCTAGCACATTCGCCCGGTATCGCAGATTACAGAAGAACAGATTGATCCCTACCAGGTGGCTTGGACGCACATCACACAACCAACCCGCACAAGTTGAACCAGGTGGGCTACAAACTTGACCTGCTACCATCCTACTCGCTAGACCTTTTGCCTAATAGTGTCACTTTCCCGATTACCTGGATAGCTCCCTCAACGAGTTATGAATCAAAACCAAACATGATGCCGAAACGACCTTCGCCGAATTAATCATCTGTAGAATTTCAGTATTCTGCGGAACTGGCCTAATCCAACCCGCTTCTTAATGGCAGGAATTTGGGAACTCTAACTTGACTTTCATTGCAACCAAAAAAGTTTTGTATGGGCCGAGATACATGCATTTAAATTTTAGGGATCGAAAAACGCAAGAACTTTCTTCACGAGCTAATACATACCAAATAGAATCGCTCACATTACCTTCGTCTGGATGTGCCTTTAATTAGCTACCACGTCAGTCTACAATCTAAACGACACTACACAAGGCGGGGTTCATGACAGCAACCCAATGGAAATCACGGTAAGTCGTGGTGCAGAGGAGAGGAAAAAACAAGAAAACGGCCTAGCTAAGAAATCGGATCTCTTTCTCGTCCGTGGATTTCCACTTGGAACGAGTCACCGGAGTTGGTGCCATTGACGTTGGCGTTTTTTTCTACGTCTCTGCAAAACGGCGCATTCGCGCTAGAATCAGACGGTGAGGAGATGGCCACTAGTATGTTGTAGTGGCCACTAGTTTCCTAAGCAACGTCTCGATCGACTTAGATGAATTAAGCGGCCGGTAACAAAGTTCTAGGTAGGGAGTTGACTAATGATGAAGAAAAAGGGGAAGAAAAAGGCCGCCGAGACCTCAAAACAAAGGCTCCCCTCCTCGGCTCAGAGCTGATGGAAGGATGAGGTGGGCGAGCTGTGAACAGTAAATGCGCCCCAATTGCAATAGCTGGAAAGTAGCCAGCAATGTTTGGTTTACGGATCACTTGATTTTTCCTCAATTGTCCTACCGCGAAGGCCAGAGCACGTACGATTAGAGAACGAGTGAATACCCTAGGACCAAGCCTTGAAGAGGAGAGAGAGACCCGCGAAAGGGCGCAGAGGCGGTTTGAAGGGCTGAGTTCAAATGGTCGCTGTGGTCTCAAAGCGATCGCAAATGCCTTCGCAGTGGATCACGCGCTCGCTCTCCACGACTGGTAACTGGGTGGCGCGAACATAATCCGTACGCCCCGCCTCCTTCTACAGGAATCGTCACCGTTCTAGCGACGTTTCGAGGTGAGTTTTTTGGTCAGCGTCTCTTCATGTGTGCTGCCTAGGCCTAGCGCATCGTCCCACACCATTAGCAGCAAATTTTCAGAACCCTGCTGAGACTGTTGCTCTAAATAAAACCTCTAGTATGCGACTGATAAAACGGTTAGTGATAGAAGCTCGGCTATCTAAAAGTTTTGCAAAAAAAAAAAGATCAATAAGACCAGAAAGACGCTCAGGTGAAATGCGGCGGAAGGCCACGGATGAAAATCCGATTTGTATCATAGCAACGTGATAGAACACATAAAATATATGAAATGCATTTCAAAAGCCTAAGCAAATCCACAGATATGACCAGAAAGGTGAAAAACACATGATTCACAGCATAACACCTCCTTTTTAGGTTTGGCATTGTTCTCAACGACAGCAGCAGATTCAAAATTCACAAAGCTATTCTATTTCTGAAGTATTGTCTTGTTGAACAAATAATACAAGAGTGAAGGTTAATCGCAGGAATCTACCCCCTCTGAGATTTCTCCCTAGGCTTATCCATCAACTTAACACCCGTCCCTGCAGCGATAAAACTACAACACTGCTCAGCGGAGCTGTTCTCTGGTAACATGTACCGAAACAGCACCTTTATAAACACATTCCACGATTGCACAACGTGGCCATGGGTGTCAGAAATGAAGGCAATGAAGATGTGCTAAGTGACTCGTCAGAAAAGACAAAAGAAAGCGTTGAAGGGCCCCAAATTAGGCTTCTCTCCCTACAATTCAATGTTCCAACACTCCCGCATGTTCCGAAGAAATTCTGGGCGCCGGAACGAGTAAGTAGACGTAATGTACACGAGAGAGCATGGAAACGAGAGAGGTACAGACTCGGCTTCTAACGCTAATCATAAGGCGCAACCGCAAGCAAGGAGTGTGGCTGCGAAATCGGCCATAACGGTCTTGTGTAAGAGCTTTTCGCCAAAATAATTGCAGAAACCCGTAGGCTTGTGGACCAATCACCTAGAGGACTAAGAATCTCCTAGAGGATTGGTTTGGCACCTCTGATTGATCGAGAAGCGTGCTTTTGAGCTAGCCTTCTTTGAAAGAATTAGAAAAAATTCGAGAAAGGAGATAGGTAAAGAAAGCAATTTGGAGAAAACCTAAAAAATGGAACCCGAGCCACGAACAAATTAGCTCAAGAGGGCAGGAGCTATTCGGGCATGTCGAGCATAACTAGGTCTTCTTATATTCATACTTCACGTCATAGAGACTTCTCTGCACGTCATGGTCAATTTGTAACGGAAATGGAACACTAGAATGGCAAAGGAGCCTTTCAGGGATGGCAGTGTTTCGAGAAAAGGTGGATATGGAGAACTTTCGAAAAGCATCCATAAAAATTCATACATAAAACGAGGAACTTTCAAGAAAAAAGAAATAGTGCAAGTAGAAAAGTGGAAGAAAACTCGTAAGCAACTATGAGAGCATCTAGGTGGCAGAGCGATGCTCAAAGCCAGAAGGAGTTAACAAAGGGTCGAAGTGTCCGACTGCCATTCGTAGGATGTAAAGAGATACAACAACCATAACCAGTCATTTTTTGGGATGCGCCAAGTATCCGACGCTATTCGAATTTCCAGCTGCCACTTGAGAACATGGCTTAACATATTACAGGTAGACTTGCATCTACAGAAGAAACGCCGGTGAAAGATGGAGTAGGAGAGGAAGAACAGTGAAAGGAAGGCTGTACTCATTTGCTCAAGGCTGTGGCTGTTGTGGTTGGAGGGCGGTGCGATTTTGATGACTTGACGAACGTCATCGTTGACTACTGATGGTGATGATAGTAGTTAAAACCCTTTAGAGCGCTTGGTGTTCTTGGGAACGCCTCCTGGCGCTCTACCAGCAATAATATTCAATGACATGACTATAAGTGCATCATCCTCCAGCCATCGTGATCACTGCCTTTAAGTCCCATGAGTGGACAAGTTTCAAAGCCAAAAGGAGCAATCGGACGGATTGAGAAATCGAGCTCTGTTCTCCTAGAGGTGTAAAGTGCCAGAATGATTGGCACCCACTAAACTTTTTAGGGAGAGCCTTGAGTTCTATTAAAATTGTGGTTGTACAGGCAAAAATTGAGATCATGTCCATCGATTGGATACGAGGGGTTGGAAAGCTCGGTCAGCATGACTGGGATTTGATCCACGCCTTGCAGGTGATCCGCACTTCTTTCTGCTATCTCTCTGCTCTTTCTCGTATAACCAGTAAATTTCCGATTCAGGAGAAAAAAGTTTTGTCTAGAAAAATGTATAAATGGACCATATTGATTGGAGAAGGGAAAGCGAATGAAATAAAGTGAAAGCAATGTAAAAAAAAAAGGAAATTGTGCTTCCAGATATGGCGATCGCAACCGACAATGGTCGCTTATCCGATTTTCATTCGTTCAGGTGAAAGTAAACCACCTCGCCGCAAAAAACCCTACAGTTTTCCATTGAAATACAGTAACAAGAAACAAAAACCACGGGCAGCATGCCGCTGGAAGGATTACGAAATCGAATGGAATCGGATAGCTTTACGTGGGACGAGAAACTGTTCGATGGTAATGAAGACGCAAAGCGAAAAGTAAACAACCTGAATCATTGACATCTCTAAGTAAACAAAGCCAACAGCGATGTTGCAATGTGACGACGAACCAAAACGATCCTGAAAAAAATGGAAAACTAAAGATTAGTGTTTCGAAAGAGAACGTACAGTATCATAACGATGCCGAGAAGAACGAGATTGAAATAGATGGTATTAAGATTACGGTAAGCCATATTACGGTAAGACAAATTTCATGGACGTAAAAAAAACACCTTAGAAATTTGAGAGACATTAGAAGTGCAGAAGAAGAGGTCGATATTTCGCATACAGCAAGAAAATAATTGTATAATAGAAAGAAATTCCAAACAGTGAATTGCAAATGTTGGAATACATTTATATCAGAAGGCATGTTGTTTTAAACTTACGAAGATAAATAAATAATAAACACGATGATCTCAAATTACCATCACAACGTCTATGATAGAGACTATAGGCATACGACACTGCTTCATAGCAAATTCTTGTTTGTTTATTCATTTATTTATTTATTTATTTCAATGAGTTGCTTGATACAAGCTTAGAAGTGACACCAGACAGCGTAACAAATAAACATAAACAGTAGAGAGCGCTGAGTAAAAGTACGAAGTCGATAATGTTTTTCGTGGAGTTTAGCTACATCACAAAAAATAGTGCTTGGCTTCGATCGATTTGTTTTTTGGATGCGCCACGCCCTCGAATCCTTTGCAAAGTAGTGGTGACCTTCGAATCCGGCTTATAAAATGATTTGCGGGGGGGGGGAGGAGATGTATATGTCAGTATTTTCGTCCTGAAAGCTTCAAGGCAGAACAGGCACGCGCTCTTGAAATCATATAAGATCAGTTTGGCTACCCAAGGGTTCCACATTGATATGGGATAGAATGTTAGGTACTGAACGTTTGTCGTACTAGTGATATTTTGGGATGCGCCATGCACACGAATTAAGCGCAACATTTGAAGGCAGATAAGTGCTATGCACATTGCTTACATTATGCCTTTGTGATGATGGCATGGTTAGGCTACCCGGGATCCGATCTCGTTTACCGTACACTGAAAAATGATGTCACTACCTGCAGTGGTAATTATTATAATGTGTTTCTTATCGCAGGTACACTAGCCGATTCAGGTTATGTAATAGGCTGAGTACCACCAATGGCAAATTTATCGTTTTCACTTCCCCCAAAACACATGATACCAATTACCAGAAACTGAAGAAAGAGAGGGGAAGCTGGACCGACCTCAAAGGAATTCTGTGAAGAAATTGATCCTCGGACCATACTTTTAGAGGCAGAGGGATTCACACTATTCATCCTTTTCTAAATTTGCTCTTCAAAAAACAAAGAAACTTCTTCAAAAACCATCTTCAGAGCTCTGCCACATTTCACAGAGAAAATACCAAAGATGCGCGTCCTGCGAATTTGGGCCACATCCAAGAGCAGTAATGAGGCGTGAAAGCAAGCACTACATATGTTAGGGACCCGGCCAGATGTCCGATGGTTGACTGAAAGAGAAAAATTATGCAAGCTAGACACCTCATTATCATACTGGTACAATTTCGATCCTGACAGAATCTATTTAGCGTCTTGATAAATCGCCCATCAGGGGCAGCCAAGGTTTGTGAGCCCCTCTGAGCGCCTCCGTGCGCAGCTGTTATGCAGTCATACCGAAGAATAGCTTCAAAGCTATACGCTCATGTCTTTCTAGTGGTATACCTTTGAGAATAAACTCCTCCTACAGCAAAAAGCAAGGATCTCTTTCGGGATCGCTAGGGTAGCTTCCATTACTTATGTTAGCTTCACTTCACCCACTAATGACGGTTACCTATAGGATTTTCTAGAACTATCAAACTCCAAGGACCAGCAGTCAGTTCTTATGCCACCCTGAATCAGCGTGTCTTCCGATAGCAAAACTAGTGAATAGGCTGAAGAACTTTCGAGTGTCCTTCTTCCGTCAGTCACCGTGCCCAATGAAACCAATGGGATTTTTGGACCTAGTGCTCACTGCCAAACCAACAAAGTTAATGGTAAGCCCATCAACTGGGCCACGTCTGGGGGAAAGCACGCTTATTCTTGCTTTTTCAGGATCTCGGTGAGTCCCAAAATGTTTCTAGTCGAGAAATAACAAACAAAATCGAGTATTAAAATAGCGCCTTTATTAAGGAAAGGGGGTCAACCGTGGAAGAGCAAAACTTGCAACCAATCGTGCAAATCAGTACAGTCAGAAGGAAACAGGACCTGCAGGGCTCTTGATTCGAGAGGAGAGCCGAATTAAAACTTGCTATAAGTCACAGAGGGAACGAAGAGAAGCTGATATGTTTCCAAACAATCCAAGTATAACCTAATAATAGCCTGATCTCAGAAGAAATACGAGTGGATCGAAAAGAGAGATTTTGAAGGTGATTATACGAGAAAGAGGTGCAGTGAGTACTTGAACAGCCATGCTTGATCATTGGCCACTACATGAAGAGCATAAGGACATGTCCAGACGACGGCCCTCTTCCCTACTCCACCCCCCATTCTCATCATTCGCTGAGGCTCAAGGTCCGCGCAACCAGAAAATTCAGCGCAGGGCCTTACTGAACACTAGCCCAAGGGCAAAACGTCAGTAATCCTGGTCGATTGGTGGGATAAGTGATTTGTTACAACCAGGCAAAGCATCGCGCATGTTGACTGCATAAATTAACATATTGGCCCAGCGGCAACCAATGTCAAGTCATTAAGGAAGCAGCTCTTAACAATCGTTGAAAACGGCAAGCGGGTTGTCATTCGAAACGCTCACGACAAAGAGCGGGGATAATCCCACCGCGATTGAAAGATGGCGAAGTGCTTTTTAAGAATTTGGCCAGTCGATGTCCCTCTTAGAAAACCCCACAACCACCCTTCGTGATTGGAAATGATAATAAAATGTTCAGCTCTGTTATTTCTTTTTGAGCTGCGCCATGTGTTTGTTTTCTATTCCAAATCGCGGTAATTTTTGAATGGGAAGCGAAGCGAATGAACCGGTTTTGGCCTATGCAAAGGTTTGTGGAGATTAACCATAGCTCTTTTACGGTGATGGTTCGAGTCCCGCCTAAGGCAGAAGTTTTGTCCACCAGCATCCTTGTGAAGCTATTAAAATTTTTGTTCTTTCATTAGAGCTCGCTATTAATAATGTAGGGACGAGGTGATCGGCTTTATGGACGAGATTTCGTACGAAATTCGCCCCGGTCTATTACTGCCGTAGAAGGACCACATGCGAGTGTCTTACCTATGTCTTTTCCCTGAAAGTCTCTCTTTCGCCTGAGTTATTTCCTCAAAAAAACTGAATTCAGAGGTTTGAAAACTGTCAAGGCCGAAGCAATGTAATGCTAATGTAAGAAACCGAAAAGGAGCTCCGACAAAAAAAAACGAAAAAATGACTAGAAAAGAGAACCCCTTTGGAAAAGAAGACTTTGGAAAGATCAGAAGAATTTCGGATATTTTTGAGCGTACTCTTTAGCTTTTTCCACCTTGCTCAGGAATCACAAGCATTTCCAAAGTTAAGTCTGGGAAGTTTTCTGGACCTAAAACTTCTCGTCCGAAAAAATGCTTCACAGGAATCCGGGGCCAAATTTTTGCTATGGATGATGACTGGTCATCCCAGCATCGCACCCGACAGGAGGCCCGTCGCTCGGCGACAATGCAAAGGGCTAGCGGCCGTGTCGTAGCGTGTGCTGTAGCGATTTGACTTCCCCTCAAATAGGACGTAATATAGTACGTCCCATATTGCACAGCTCACGCTGCAACTCGTCCGCTGATCAGTCCGCGCCTCTTCCTTCTCGCCGCGCAACGGGCCTCCTGTCGGCTACCCAATCCACATACTAGAGTTAAGCCGGTGTTCTGACACTAGCTACACGCAGTACTAGAGTTGTATCAATACAGTTCGAGGGAGATTTTCGAAAACTAACCTTAAGCAGGTGCAATGTAACTGAGGCTTCGGCACGAATTAAAGGGCTGAAGCGAAATGGCTTATAATGAACAACAGGAAAGCGAGTGAGGAGAAATATGTCGTGCATTTTCACCTGCCCATATCACCCTGGCTATATGCAGAACAGCGTGTTTGCCGCGGTTGGCAAAGCAAGCACCTGCCAGAAGTCAAATAGCAAGCAAATTTATGCAGATTTCATAGAAAATAACAGCAGCTGCACAAAATCTTCACTGTTCCAGCCAACCATTGAAAAATGATTGATATTCAGAGAATCTAAAGCTTCCGAAGAAAACGATGCAAATTCTGTGCACACTTCTGGAAATCTGCTTATTCGAAATAAATAAAAAACATAATAATGTTATCAAAAAGAATGTCAAACACGTCCCTTCCCCCTCCTCAACCACGACCCCTTATTCCCATAAAGACGAGTACTAGACAGGAGGCCTGTCGACAGGACGCAGATCGCTCAGCAAACAAGTTGCCGCGTGTGTTATTTAGCTTCAAATCAAATAGAATATACTCTAGTAAGTCTGCATCGCCCGGTACGCGCTGCAACTCGTCTGCTGACTCGCCTGCGTCTCTGCCTTCCCGCCGCGCGACGAGCAAATACGACCCACACCTTGTTCGCCCTTTCAACCTACATCCAACCCAATACGACTTCCAAAAGCTCAGAGAGGAATCCTCTCCGGTTAGGAATACGCAACGGGCGGTTGACCTTATCCAATACTGCGCACACACCACTTATCACCGCCTTATTAGCGCATAAACAAAGTAGCTCTAAAAAAATAGTTAGCACTACAAACTCCCGGAAGGATCAAACGCTGAAGCTTGAAAATAGGAGAGGAGAGGGCGGAAAAATAAATAGAAGAAGTGAGAGTTCTAATATTCTAGGCATATGGAGGTGAAAGAACAAGTCAGCTGTCTAGCAGGCTCAGAAGTGAGAGCCGTTGTTGGGTGAAAACTGATGAAAATCCAAAGGGGCCCTTTGCCAGGTGCTAAAGTCGGAAAAAATGATAAATTGGTCGTCACTCTGACACAGTTGTGTCCGAGAGAGATGGGAATTTTGCAAAGTGCAAATCGAGGGCGTCAAACAACCCGGTAAATTTAGTGGGCTTACTTTGCTCATAGAAGCGACGTCCACCCAATAAGCCTCAGGAAAATCGAGTACTACTACTCTTAGACAGATGGTACTGATTACTTTGACCACACCTCCTCACCGGCCGCATGGGCCTCGCTCAAGTGTAGTCATGGGGCAGGGTGGGGGTATTGTGGATGCAAGTGTGCTCTTCAAGAAGCGAATGACCAGAGGATCAAATCCTTGGTTGAGTGCCGCCCACACAAGCTGGCCCGCCCATCCCGATGAAATGGTGATTGCTAACATCCCCGTACAAAAAGGCGAAATATCACCTTGCACTTCGGCAGGCCTTCCAAATCATGTTCTCCACGCTTCGAAATGGCCGCGAAGCGCATGGCGCATCCCAGAAAGGAATCGGTCAACGTCGATTTTTTTTCAAATTTTTCCTCTGTGATGGTGATTGGGGGAGATAATTACCAACGCATAGTCTGTTTCAAGAAAACAGAAGAGTGTCGAGTGCAGACCACACACCACAAGTGGCGACGGCAACCAAGTAAATCTGATAACTAGTAATTCATAGTAAATAGCTGATAGTTGATAAATGGTAATCAACGACAATTGATACAACACTACTGCAAAAGGCTAATCAATTCATTGGCAAAAAACATTCACATTTCGTGAAGGGTGTCGTCACTTGTGGTGTGTGGTCTGCATTCGGCGCACTTCTAATTATCTGAAATAGAGGCTATGTCATGTCCACTTAGTTTTCCTCTAATCCGCTCGCTATATAGCGCCAAGCAAACCAAATACGTGCTAAGCCTCGGCGTTGGAGTCACGTTTCATAGGCTCACCCTATGGGCATTATTTATGAATATTGAATTTCTTCGTGGCTATGCACTAAATAAACAAACAATAACGTTGCACTACACCATCTCGACTGGTGAAATCACTATATTTCCGCCAGGAGAAGCACGTGATGACCTCCTAATCCGATACTTGATTCCTGACCTTCTAATACCATGCTTGAACCCCCATTCGCCCGAAAAAAAAAAGGAAAATGCTGAAAATAGCATGTTTCCGCAGCTTCTCTATAATGGAAAGACGCAAAAAGAGCAAAGAAGGAAAAAGGCCAAGGGCAAAAAGGCAATAGTAACGAGGGAGCGTTTCCTGAGTAGCACGTGGGCCGATGCTAAATGATTTTGAAAGCAGAAACGCCTAATTCCGGATGAGCCCATCTGAGGGGTTTTGTGATTCGCATTTTCTGTTCCAACCAAGAGATTTATAGAAAATGAAAAAAAAAATGATTAAACCTGTAATGTAAATAAATCTCTCCTTGTTCCATATGTAATTATTTGATTTACTGGCATTTAGGGCGACAAAAAGCATAAATAGGTGAATAAATCCCGGTGCTAACTTAAGCCGATGCCAAACTTTGCGAATCGCGCGATTCTCAAGAAGCGATTCGCTAGCGTGCGCGGTCGCGTTGCGGCACCAGAAAGTTGAGTGATTCACTGGCGGCGACGCGACCGCAGCACTAGCGAATCGCCCGATTCGCAAAGTCCGACGTCGGCCTTAGTTTACGAGAGGGACCACGCGGCTGTGCGGCACTCTGCTCGTCTGCTTCTCTAAGGCGTAGTCACAGGGGATGTTACTATTTCACCATCGCGCAGTTTTGAAATACGAGCCATTGGGGAAAGCCTTGCAGGAGCAGACGAAAAGAGCGCCGCGCTCCGCGTGGTCCCCCCCTAACTAACTTGGCACCTACATCCCTTGGGTGCGCCACGTACTATACCTTACAGTCGATTTCCAACCGAGCTCTTGAAGTAAGCTTCGTTTCAGAAAACCAAAACCGCTTGAGCGTAGACCACACACCACAAATGACGACGGCCTCCAAGTAAATCCGGTAAGAACCGAGATGAATTTTCAATCTGCCCACTAATTCCGGGAGATAGACCAATTCACGGTCACGGTAACGGTCGTGGCCATCTGGGTAACTGCGCTCTAATAGGCAGTTCGGCTCAGCAGCAATAGATGATGGACTACTGTCAGAAACTGGACCTTTTCGAAATGATGATCGAATACTGTGTCAACTCTAATGGGGATTGGAGATAAAATAGGGATGAGGGCTAATTTTAGGTTCGCGTCCTAAATCCTAACTACTCCCTGCTTCCAAAAACAGATGCGGGTTGAGTGCAGACCACACACTACAAGTGACGGCGGCCTCCAAATAAATCTGGTAACTAGTGAATCATAGTGAAAGCTTGAATAAAAGTATTGATGAGCGACCACTGGTAAAATACACTTCAAAAGGCTAATCATTTCAGTGGCAGAAAACATCTATATTTGTGGAGTCGTCATTTGGTGTGTGTGGTCTGTACTCGACGCGCTTCTGGTTTTTCGGAACAGAGGGTATATCATCGTTGATTGCGTACACACTCTGATGCAGCAGCTTCTTCAAACCAGGTAATTATTTCAACGCTATGGATATTCCAAGAACAAATGGAAGTACAATAGGGCTATTGGCTTGCATCCAACTTCCAAGCGAACGCATAAAAGCCAAGAGATATCGGAAAACTTAAAAAAAATCACGTGACAAGTGTTTTGACAAGATGTCTGTCCTCGAGAGACCCGTCAATCTCGCAGTTCGAACATATTGTTTCAAAGTTGAACCAAAACCCTTGCGAAATACTTTTTCTCGTCTTCGAGGACATCACCATAAAGAAAAGCATACTTTGGCAACCGCTTTTGGATGTGCGATCCTTTTTTAGGAACGATGTTAACCCTTTAATGAGAACTTCCTCGGTTAAAGTCAGTTTTCAACTCCTCACATGAATAAGACGAAAGACTAAGCTTCGATAGAACATCCAATCCCGTCGTAGGACCACCTCATTTCCGTTTTCCGAGCATATTTCAGAACCAAAGGCGTTCCCTCCACCAATGACTTAAGGATATAGGTGGACGACCAAGGAACAATGGTGAAAAAGAAAAAATACGAAACGTCATTTTTGCGATGCGCCACGCGTTTTATCTTTACCCAGAATCCTAGTGGCATCTTCAAAAAGATTATACTTATTCACGACTTCAAATATCAGCTATGTCAGTGCAGCAGCATTTTATCACTACCGATTAAGCGACCCACGAGGGATTAATCGCTCGGTCAATGTGAGGATGATTTGATAAAGAAAATGATCCCCGTACGTCCGTTTCAGCACCCCAAACAAAATGCAAATAGCAGAATGTCAGTATGCAGTAGATTCTTTTAAATAGTCTACAAAGCTGATGAGAAATAGTTATGGCTGAGATATGAGGAGAAAAACTTTCATTTCACCCCTGAGTCGACACATCTAGTACACATCCGTCCCTTGAAGGTAAAGTTCGCGATTTCTGGCAAAATTTAGGTTCCCGTCAAATATGAAGCAGGACGCAAGGGCAGACCATGTCTAGAAACGACGAGGAGATTTGGCAAGGTTTAGGCACTGGGAGCCAAGGTTGGTGGTGCATTGGCACCGCCCCAACCCCAATGACCCCGCCCACATCTCTACATGATCTTCCTCAACTACGTGGAAAAGCGACGTTTAACTGCTGTTCGGAAGGTCGTAGGACAATATTTAGTCGAACTACGGGATAAAATGAAGGAACTGCCTTCTCAGATAAGATGTATGGAGCCAGCAAATGCCGAAAACATGTTCGGATACTTCCTTCTCACAGCGCTGTTTCGCTGTTGAAATTACTAAATAGGTATAGGTGGGCATGGGTCACAATTGTTTGAGTGGGCAATCTAACACTTGGATGACTAAATTGTGGTCTTGATTTGGCGAGGTTGGCTTTGGGCGATTAGTACTGTTATCTGAGTTAACCAATTACAGCTTGGCCTTAATAAGTTCGCAAAGAGGCGCTACCATAAACAGGGGATATGGGGTAGTTTAAGTAGAGTAACATGCTGATTAATGGTCTGATGGAATAGGGTGTCTGTACGAGTCAGGAGTAACCGAAAATCAGAGTGATGGAAAAATGCCCGCGTTATTCCGTTTTTTGGGAAGTCCTATGAGGAAATACCTGAATAGCAAGGAAATGCAAGGCTTTTATACAGAAACATCATTCATGGCATGCACTAGGAAGTCCATGTACCTCATTTAGGTATTCTCTCCTACAGTTTTAAAATATTCAGCCATAAGAGCTTTACTGCAATCATAAATTTCACCCTCGTGGTCGACGGCATTTTTACTAAGTATTGAAAGCACTCGTGCTAACAAACTATGTGTTTACCCACCTAAAAAATGAACTCCCTTACTTTCTTGGCTGAGAAGCGGGCGCCAGCGACTTTACGTCGAGGGACCAGCTCAACTGAGTCATTTTCGGTGAAATTAGAGGGTGAGGCAAAAAGCAGTAGTGCAATTCAAGTGGGTCCTACACAGGTGCTGGTTGGTGGTTGCGGTTACGACGCTCCTGGTTCTCTTTTTCTGAATGCATTTTTTTGATAGGTGATGTTTAAATTCCTGATCACATTCATATGAGGTTTTTCATATTCTAATTGGGCCAAAAGTAAGGCACTGATAAGGTGCTTATTAACTAGACTGACACAAACCATCCAAACTGATTAGTAACTCACTACACAACACATACAGCGGCGACGTTGTTCGGGCGGTGAGACGAAAAAGGGCGTGGCTGAGGATGAGGTGGGCCTTTCAAGGTGGTATTATAGTAATCCTCCTTTTGAGCCGTTTACGACCTATATTACGTCCGCGATTGCCTTCCTCCAGTCTCCCTAATCACCGATCCCATTTCAGAGGTCCTACTGAGCCCACTACCGGAGATGGGGTCTAAACGAGGCTTCAAATCAAAGACTGATGAATCTGTTCACATTAATAGTTTGCTATAATTCATGATCATTGATGGGCTCATAAAGCGAGAATTATTAATGTGCTTTCAGAATGGCGAGGTCGTTTCGGGAATTGGATGAGGGAGGAAACCGCTTGCTGGAATGCGCCTACAAAGCTTCCGCTGCCCCTCTCGAACAACAATCGTCGTGTCGCCCTTCTGCAAGACGGCCGCTGGCTGGCCCGCCTTGTCGGCTGCAAATCTTGCAAAAACGCGATTGCTGCAGTCGAGTCCATTTTGCGAGCTGTGCGCGTCTAGAATATCTAATAAAATGTAAGTAAAGTCGCCTAATTAAAGATTGCACCTTGCAAAATCTTTCCTGTGACGTCCCCAGAAAGCACTTCAAACGGCACATCCTTGAGAAATTATTCGGAAAATGTATTTGATAGTCAGAGAGGAAAAAACTGTTCTTTTGACTTGTTTTTTAACTGTTAACTGCTGTAACTGGTAGCGCACTTGCCCGGACAGCAAAAGGTGCGGGTTCGAGTCCCGTCTGGAGCGAAAGTTTTGTCACTTGAATCTTGTGAAAAAAACCCGGTCTTTTTTACTAGAATGAAAACCTGTCAGAAGATGGTGCACTAAAATGACTGCATTACAAATAAACATACAAGTAAATAAACAAATAAATAACAAGTGACATGGGTAAGGCTCGAAGATCCACCACGCTTTTACGTGCCCCAAGCGGGAATGCTTTGCGGTTGAAACCTGGCTCAAACAATGTGGGGAGCCGGCCATTCTTCCAGACAACTCGTACAAATTTATCCTGAGCTGAAGTGACAGAAGAATGGTTCTCTACGACGGACGGCTAGAACCATTTCGAGCGGTAAAATGATTGCCGACGCTATTTTTCATAGGTCATTAGTGGTCATTTTATGTGCAAAAAAAAAACGATTAACACACAGGTAGCAGAAAATAGTTTGTGAGCAGAATTTGGTCTCGGAGCAGCCGGTACCCTTAAGTCCACATAGCTTGCTACGAAATTGTGCTAAGGAAACGCACTAGAAACTAACTGCAAGGTAAACACGTCCGTCGGTCATGCGGATAAAAACATTTGTCGATAGCTCGGAAGACTTGTAGAGATTGGCTAGAGAGAAATTTGCAATGCAAACAAACTCGGCTGAACAGAAAGGGTTTGCCCTGAATAATCGCGTTTTCGGATGCGCCACGCATTCTTCTATCACAAAGGATCGCAGTGGAACAATGTAGTACGGTATGGCCCAGAATGAGGCTTGCTGGACCAGGCCGTTCAGAAGCCAATGTTTTAGACGTAACTGTTGTCAAATGACAGACACCAAAGGGATTGGTGACTCGATCTGACAGGCCGAAGTGAATCGAGAATTGATACCTGGGCCCATGCCACTACACCAATCATGCCTACTAGGATCAAATACCATAAAAGAATTGGGGCACGGTAAAATGTTCTACCCTTGAAAAGAAATCTTGAGGCAGTCTATCCTTTCTCATTCAGTCAAGTCTTATTCGGAAAAACACATGTCATAATACAATTCAGGAAACAACACTGAGGAGGAAAAAAGGGGAAGAAGAAGGAAGGAAAAAGAGAGCATCAGTTCAAAAATCCTCAAAACTACATCTTTTCTTAGACTACGCTATCAAGAGGAATCTCCACGACAGCCATGCGAGTGACCATCCCGCTCGCTGGCATGAGACGAGTGCCAACGTCGTAGAGCGCTGACCACCGGCCAACGTTGATTGGCCCTCACTCCGAAATGTCCGAAAACGCGACTCTTGATGCCAATGGCGCACCGAAAAACAACTTACATAGTTGAATTTCTGTCTATCAAACCCATTCCAGGCTTCTCGTCCGCCTACTATACATTACTCCTCTCCATCGCTCCTTGTGGATGGCTAGAAGTTGAAGAAACCCATCTCCATGAAAGCATTCTGAACAAGCACCTATGGACCACCTGGCTGAGAAGCAAGATTTCTGTCACATCAAGGACTAAGTGAGCGCAGTTGCTCAAGTCGTAGCCCACCAGCCTAGCATTTTAGGAAGCAAGTTAATCTGGACTTATAAGTGTTACAGGTTACAGGTTCTCCGTGACCTTGGACTCCACCTTCTTCTGGGAATGGTTCCGCCCTAGTAAGATCCTTATCTTAAGCTTACCCGAAGTCTGCCGAATTCTTCGAACTTCAAGGAATCCTCTACGAAAGTCAAGAGTTTTCCGGAAATCATTCAGTGAAGCAGTTAATGTTCTTCGTGATTAAAAAGTGTCCTTGAGTGATTATTGAAGCGCTCGACGGCTGAAGGAGTTAGGCAAAAGAGTGAGGAGTGGTGAGAGCATCGAAATTTTGCATTATGCAAAATTTTCAGCCGAAAATGTGTCGGCTACCGTAAGCGTGGCTAGAGGAACTTCTACCAAGAGCCTATTTGGTTTTTAGAATCCTCTTCTCTATGCCTCAATACTCCCAGTAAGTACGGGTTTTTTACTATTGCCTTTCAGGACTTTTTCAATTTTCAGTTCCAGAAAAGGTTGCTTTTCAAATTCTCTACGATTCATTTGATCATGTACAATTGCATTAGCTGCATGACCAATTCATTCCTTACAGCCCTATTGTCGGAGTCCCTTATCCTATTACTTATTTATTTATTTATTTATTTATTTATTTATTTATTTATTTATTTATTTATCTATTTGAACCTTTATTTATTTGTGTTTATTTACTTAATTTTTGTTTGCTTATTTACTCATTTACCGACTTATTTATTTCTTTACACACCCATGTAGACTCGCCAGTGAATTCAGTATGGGAACCGATGCAAAAGTCAAAAAAAGCGAAGAAAATCTGATCGAAAGGAACCAGCAACACCATACGACAATGAAGGCGATCTTGAAGTGAGGATGTTTGGGTGGAGCAGGTCACTGGGGGAACGACTCTCACTGGGACGAGATGACCTACGCCTGAGGCTGCAGTGGTAGGTTACCGGGCAATTACCTACACCGGTTTTTCAGTACTGGTTGGATATCAAGAAAAAATTCTCGGATACGCCACGCATTTGACAATCAGGTTGTAAGGAGAACGAATATGTGATTGGTACACCTGGCCTTCTGTTAAGGCCCAAGTGTGCAGTAGCAAGTGGCCGTGGCTACAATTCGCACGGTCCAGGGAACAAATCCTGGACCTTGCGCCTCCTAAGCCAACCAAGCTTTCATTTCTGTAGCGATAAGGTAAATGGATTGGTACCAAGCATGACTGGTCGGGTAAAAGGGACACTGATTTGTACAACTGATGGTCCCTGCGAGCCTGCAGTGTATAGTCCATCAAATTGCATTCAAATTGCCATTACTATTCCGAATGGGAGAGGAAGGCATGGCGCATTCCAACAATGGATTGACCACCCTCAACGCTTCATCCATTACGTTTCATCGCCACACAATGCAATTTTTCATATAGATGGAAAAATCCGACGTCAAATCTACCCGGGCTTGGGAAAGATAGACGGCTCACAATTTACAGAGCGGACTCGTTCCATCTGTCGTTATGAGGGGCTCAACGCACGATCATCGGTGTGTTTTCGACAAGGAGGGGGAGGGGGCGTCGTATTTGGGTTTACAAGGTTTGAGCAACACCTCAGCAAAAGTCGTGTCAAAGAATCTACATTTGCGGTAATTCGAACAGACGCGGGTCAGTGAAGCCATGGAGCGAGCAAGTCCGTACACCTACAAACTCGTCCAGCCCGTCTTCTTCCTTGTTTGAAAGGAGATAATGTTAATGGCCTCATTGACGGTTTTTTTCGCTTGCTTCTAGTTAATTGGGCCTATAAAACTCTGTTATGGACCGCTGGAACCCAAAAATTTGACCTGGGGTGTTGCTTTACCCATATCTTCAATCAGTGTGGAGAGGGTCGTGCCGAGATTCCCTGGTAGGGGCCCGTAAAGTGTTTGAAAAAGTGTGAACGCGACGGTTGACCTTGACTTGACCACTGCGCCACTTCATGAAGTCAAATTTTGCTTCAGTATAATTCCACTGGAGAAAAATCACGTATAGGCGCTATGGCAATATGTAGAACATCCTTCAGGAAGAAGCCTTGGAGATGGCAATAACTTCGGAGAGATAAAAATTTCTCATGCACACAGGGGTTTCTCCTTCACCGTCTGAGGTGAAGTAGCATTTTTAACAAAAAGGAGATACTTTACATGATTTCCAAGGCACTGCCACCACAATGCCCCCGTATCTTGGGATAGCGCCCACCTTTTTCGTCTTGCAGAAAAGCATAAAGCTCTAGGCGCCCTTCACTAAGCCCCTAACCTTACTTGAAATGAATATGTTTGGAATATGCTGGACTTGCGTCAGAGCTAGCTGCCTAATAAAATTAGTGTTGCCCACCAATAGAGTCCCAGGAGGGCTAATAAGAGAAAACGTTCTATTTCGCACGTTTTCCTCGGGTTTTCACGGCATGACGAATTTTCTTCGAAGAATTTCGGCTGGACACAAAAGCCCAATTCTTTCACTGACGTCATCCTTCAATTCAGAGACATTTCTGTGTTGGTAATACGCACCACAACATGGTACCATTGAATAATAGACAATCGGCATTGAATAGACCCAAGAAAGACATATGTGTTGTGGTGTGCGTGTGGCTTTCTATACAAACCCCTTATAGCCAATGGAATGCATAAACTCGTGGAGAGATTGCAAGCAAATGGGACAGCCGAAAGACAGACGGCATAGGAAAAAGACGACGAGGAGCGCGACCGAACAGCCTCAGCAATAACATAACGAAAGACGAATTTCAAAAGCAAAAGCTGACAAATACCCTATGGCAGCCCCCGCCAGGATGTTATCAATTATGCGGGTTTTCGGGACAAAATGGAAACAAATGCACGAATAAGTGCTCGAAGAAGGCTGAATTTGCCTCGTGGGACCATTTTTTGAGGTATGCTTTCTCAAATTCAAACTAATCTCCCAATCGGGTCAACTTCTAAACTTCATAACTACAAATCGCTTCGACGTTAGATGGCCACAGCCTTCTAGACCACTGGCCTGGGAGCGAGCTGGAGGTCTCTCAGACCAATAAGTGGCCACGGCAGGACAGAAGAGAGTTTTGAAGAGAGTGTTCTAGTCCAGAAAATTCGCTGAGCCATTATTAGCAGTACCTCCTGGCCGTGACGAAATGAGAATGGAAATAAGCTAATCTGCCACAGAAATTGCCGAAGAAGTGGGTGGAGCTTCTTAACTCCGCCTTGCTCGCCTATAAGCCCCTTTCGGTTTTTCTGCTCTTCTCGTTTGACGACAACGCGACCTCGCAGTTCATAAAGACAGATGGAATCTTCGCAAAATAATTTTCGTCGACGGGGAGCTTACATATAGCCCTATTTGGATGTGAATGAGGATAAGCCCCGTGTCGAGGAATTATGAATACAATGGACACCCGCTTCCAAATCGTGATGGTCTCAGAATCAACGCCGTTTCTAGTCTCCCTGGAAACCATGTACATGGGCCAGATCGCGCCGCAACTCTGAATGGAAGTAGAATGCGTGGCGCATCCAGTAATGGGATCGACCACCGCAAACGTTTTATCCCTCCATTGACTTCTTACTGTTGGATCTGGGTACGAACCCCGGCTGGAGCGAAAGTTTTGCTCATAGCTGAGCATCCTTGTGATAACATCCATTTTTAAATTAATGTTATTATTTATTTTGCTAGATTTCTATTTTAAATGCGCCACTACAGCACATATACATAGAGCCTCTTTGAAAGGGATTGGCGTTTTCGGTTGACTTTCTTGGTAAGTGTTTCTAGAGGAGATGCGATTTACTTACAGTGTATATTTTCAAGTTTTATGAATAATACAAAAATAGTTAGTAGCCTTTTAGTTGAGATAATAATGGTAGAATTTGAAGTCTCAGGGAGCAGGGTCAACCCTACCGTTGTTACCCTTTGGAAATTTTCTACGACCCCCCCCCTTTCTGAGCGATTTGAGACGACCCCCCCCACTCGCCCC
>KZ345944.1:59152-71969 GCA_002352805.1 Teladorsagia circumcincta | reverse complement strand
TTATCCTCTCTGTAAACGTGGCAAAATTTTCATCGGACGTTAATTTATTAGAAATTTTGCACGTTGTTACTTTTTTCTGGTCAAACGCGACTTTTTTTACCTTCAAACGATCATAACTTTGTTCAATGTCGTCCATTCGGGAAGCTGAACAGGTATAACAAACTACAGGCTTCAAGCTTTCTAACGACCCCCAAAACGTCCCTGAAAAACCAGTGGTTTGAAAATTAGTCCCGTTGTTACTTTTTTGGGGGGTCTACATATGTTACTATTTTTCTGGAACCGCGACTTTTTCACCTTCAAACGATCATAACTTTGTTCAAAATCATTCACTCGGGAAGCTGAACAGGTATAACAAACTACATGATTTAAGCTTTCTAGAGACCACCAAAGTGTCCCTGAAAAATCAGTGGTTCAAAGCTTAGTCCCGTTGTTACTTTTTTTCCGTGGGGTATTCTTCAAGCCATTTTCTTGAAAGCGCAGGTTTTCTTAAGTTTCACTGCCCGTAACTTCTTAAAAGACCAATTTCCTGTTTGACTTAGGATGTGCTAGAAAGTTTCTAGCATGCGCTTGCACTGCATTCCTTGCCTTGGTGCGCGCCACGCCTCGAGTGCCCTTCTGATTCGCTGATTCATTTGAAAGCTCATTGAGAAGGAAGCGTGGATTAAAGATGCTCTAGTATCAGTCATCTTGCGTAAACGTAAGTGCTGGCTACTGATTCCACTGCCGGCCACCGAAAGAGTACGACCCCTTCCCCCTCAAAGTCCATTCAAGCACGACCCCCTCGTTGTTACTCGTAACAACGTAGGGTTGACCCTGGGGAGGGGAGGGGAAGACTAAGCTTCAGCGAGAGGTGGAGATCCTTCAGGGGTCGTGAGCCATCGTCGTTTTCTCCGAAGCACCTACCCCTCCTGAGCCTAGCTCTAGGGAATGTCCCAGTATATTGCGATAGCTTCCAAAATGCTTCAATTATGAAGTAATTACAACTTCAATAATCAAAATTTTACTATATGATTCACTATATCAAGCAAATTAGCTCTTCTATAAGTTTCTTAGAATTGTGAATTGACAGAGTAGCGAGAGGGAAAAAAGGTGCTGTTGGAATTAATGGAGTGCAAAATAGCGCCTGTCTCAAATGTTTCGAAAAGCAAATATGCGAATTGAAATCGAGAGCACACATCAACGGCTCCCAAGAATTCAATTGACACGCACGCAATCCTTTCAAAAGTGCCTTGAGCACTTATTCCCGGTCCGAAGAGACCAAAGAGCGCTGAGAACCAGTTTCTGTGTTCAGCAGCCTGGTTGCAAATGGCTCAAACAAGAATATGTAGAAGAAAAGTGCAACAAAAGCTGCACCAGTTCGTAAAGTAAATATCGCAGAACTGGAGCAAGGACGATATTACCACGTTCAATAGCCTAATATAGTCGAATTGGGCCCATTTTGGAAAACAACTACTTATGGCGCGGAATAAGAACGTTCTCAAAGGGAGATTACACTACCCAAATTTTACCAATAGCTCCATTCCAACTATGTATATTCTTGAAATATGATCACCTAGAACCCTTATGGGCTTGGGAGGTGAATGAGCCACGCATTAAGAAATCGGTGAAAACAATTCCACTATAATTGTAAGGGCTCATAGATATAGTGGTTGCGATTCTCACATCGGCACACAGCATCGAAATAAGAAAAAGTTGGAAAGTCCCAAAATTCCGGTCTGTCATCTTGATTTTTTAAGATTTTTTTTTCATAGAGAAAACTTCCGGTTTCAGAAAATATTCATAGGTATCGCTAAGCTGGTTGAGCCCATTTGTAATTTTCCGGTCGGTGGCGACGGGTAGCAAGCTGAGGGAACTCTACAACAGGATGTGCTTACAACTGTTGGAAACGCTAGGGTTACGCAGCGCGCATCAATTTCTCGTCAGGGCTGGCTACCCTGTCATTTGGTTCCCAGCAAAAGCATGGGCCTGACCTCGGCATGAGCACGGGCCACGTAATATAATAGTAGTCCTGGATCTAAGCTTCAACCTAAGCCTAACTTCAGGCTCCCTGGTGACCTGAGCTATGGGGGAAAGTCAACGTTTTCCTCATAATTCACCGGACTACCAGATTAAATATTTCATTTATGTTTACAATATTAAACCATTACATAATTAAATTATTACTATGAAGCAAAATTCGAAGAAAAGCCGTAGCGGTTCATAAGTTCCCAGTAGAACTACGCTAGCTTGGTCTTGCCTACATAGGCGGGCTTTCGTGCCGCATTTTCAGATCGGCACGGTGTTTCCCTGCTAATAAAAGCGACCACTATAAACACAGTTTTGGGAGCCCTGGCGGTATAGCGGGGGCTCCCAAAGGGAAGGTGGTTAGAGCCATGGTCGCCTCCGAGTCTCTTGAAACTCGGCCCTTGCGATTTACGTGCCCCTCGCCAGCGTTTCCTCGCCTTATATAGAGTCCTGAGGCAACTGTAAACACGCGCGTTCCAAGTTTAGCCTCGCGTAAAATGGCCTACCCTCCTCACTCGCTACTGTTCCCCTGCACTCCCCCTTGTCCAATGAGTCCTTTTGCTAACAACCTAAAAAGTTGAGACCGCAGCTATCCACTGTCGTCTGCGCTCTAGCCTGTCGCCAGAAAGAACATGAAGAAGAGTCCAAAGTAGCCACGTTACCCTGGTGGTCTACGGTATCCCATGACATTCTGGAGAATAATTGAGGATCCAGACGAAAGAGACGTTCTAGAATAAATTGCCAGAGACGTCAAAGCATCGCGCTGACATCTATTTGACATCGCAGACAGCACCACATGACCAAAGGTCACGGAGTCTCGCTGGTGCGTCATGCTCGAATTCTCCCGGGCACGCTCAAAATACTCGCTTGCAAAACACGGAACCAGTCAGGGTTTCGAAATTTTGCACTGCAAAGTAACGCATTCCCTCCTTTATCGCGCCACGCCACAATTTAAAAATGGGAGAACTTTTCAAAAGACGGGGGCGACATCTTGCCAGCTATCAATTAATTTGTGGCCCCATCTGAAATCAATCCATTCCAGGCTGAGTCCTACCATTCATCAGTTCGGGCTCGGTAGCATCTAGAATGATAAAAAAACAAAGATTTAACAGCCTCAAATTCCACTGTAACGGTCAAACACCCATTTATTTACTCATTTATCTATTTATTCATAAACAACGAAATAATGACAATAAATAGTTGAATAAATAAATAGATAAATAAATAAATAAATAAAAGTATACGGCCCTCATAATGAATTTGGGATTGTTTGAAACTGTATTTTAGAAAACCCATCTTTCACCCATTCAACTGGGTCGCTTCATGAAAATATTATCTACATAGGAGGACTAAAAGAGAACTCAAACAACCTCAGATTCTATTGAGATACCGAACACTTTGATTTTTATTTATTTATTTATTTATTAGTTTATTTATTTATCTATTCATTTATTTATCTATTCCTTTGCTTATTTATTTATTTAATTATCTACATATTTGTTTGCTCATTCGGTTGCCTACTTATTTGTCGACTTATTCATCTACTACTGATTTCATAAGGGATGCGCAACAACATAACGCAACAGTGATAAACATATCAAGCGACAAAAACCTTGGAACTATCGCAATAAGTGGGGGCATTGTGATGGCAGTACATTCTCAACACCGCGTAAAACGTCTCATTGTTTGTAAAAAGGGAACAAGCCACAGGGGAGGGGCAGGAGAGAGAGCCCAGGGCCCGTGAGCAATTTTTATTTTTCCCGTCCATCCCTGCACCTTCTAGATTTATTCCTAGATGACGCCCCCTACCTTGCGATAGCGCCCAAAATAATGAAAAAACGGGGTTCTTTTACTGGCAAACGATAGGCTAAAAGTAAATAATAAAAGTAAAAAAAAAATAGATAAAAAATAAAAGATAAAAATGAAATCACAAAACGGTTTCCTAACACAGAATAATTTTCCAAAATCCTCTAGTTCGGTTCCTCAACCTAATAGAGCATGCTTTTTAATATTCATACGAACGAGGAGGCTAGTGAGCATTGTTTAAAAAAGCCAAAGCTTGTTGTGTGCTTTCCAATGCTTTAACTGTTCTATTGAGAAGTCGAGTGCGTGGAGTACACCGAAAATTTTGTTCGGTAAGGACAACTTCTCAAGCCTCAAGCTGAAATGCACGTTAGTGTGGCTGTTTGTTCACAGTCGAAGTAGATGTTTCGATTTCAGTTAAATCCTCGAAAGTGCACCTAGTTAAAGACAACTGGATGATAAATTGCCTCTTTGAAATGCCGCTTCAGATAAATGGATACGATGCAAAAAGGAAGCAGGGCTGGATGAGGATATACTGAAAACTGCCCTGTCATGGATCTAAAAGGTGACCTGACCTAAGTACCGGAAGTGAAGCTAGGTGGCACCTGTTGCAGTCACATCCTTTCCATCACCTGCTCTAGTGAATAGGAGGCTAAAAATTACCTCCTCTGAACCCAGCTGTCATTTCTTCAATTTTCATTCTCTGATCGAATTGCCGCCAATGGAGAGAAGAGAAGAGAAGAGAAGAGAGGAAGAGAATCACCTTAAATGGTGAACAAGGAAGGTAAGTGGCCCAGGCTGATAAATATCACGGTTGCGCCATACATCCAATCTCTGCAAAAACTTATATAGGTGCTCACATATAGGCGTTCCGCAATGGGATAACGAACATAAAACATAAGTAAGTGCAACGAAGTATGACAATGAGCTGCAACTAGTCCTGCCTGTGCAGCCAGGGGGCACTCTAGTGGCTTATCAAGGCGAAAGGTTCGAGCGGCGACGACGCCCATATGGTTTCGAAACTGAAAGAATCACATATAAGCGCAACAAGCCGCGTGGCCTGTCAGCCGCCTGACTCATTTCTCAGGCCATTTTCCGTGACAAAAACATTCGACTCGAGAATTTTCCAGAAGACTGCATTTCAACATAATTTCTCGTTAAGTGAAAGCTTGAGCAATCTTTAGCTTGTGGAAGAAACGATAATGAGGTTACGGTAGTCATACAACAACAAAGTGAAAAATGCGGTCGTCAAAGGGAATAAAGGGCCAAAAAGGATAACGGAGAGCAGGTAAAATCAGCCGGTATATGGCACAGAGAAGCAGTGAAAAGTAGCAGGATCAATGAAGAGGATAGGGAAATTTTTCCCTGTAATGATTTAGAGTTTTCTTGTCCCCTTGGACTCGTTCGGCACAAAACTGTTGTCGCGAAAGGGAGAGCCCTGGCTGGCCGGGTTGTTGATTTGATCAGTGATCCCATTCGCGAGCCACGTGTGACATACACCAGTTACTACTGTTCGCCCTTACTCGTTTTGATCGATACGATGTCTTATATGATGTATCGAAATAAATCGGTGTCCCGGTAGCGTAACTTGTAGCGCACCTGCCCGCTATGCGAGGGGTACGGGCTGCTAGCCCGCCTGGGGCGAAAGTTTTGTTCACATCCTGATTTAGTACAGAATCGGAGCACCTGAAGCAGGCAGCTTTTTGGGTCTAGCTTTTCGTTGAAATTGAAGAAATTAGCTTTGTAGTATGCCACTACATAGAGGTATACTCACCCTCAAAGGCAGTGCTCACGGCGGCTGGAAGGCGGTGCGGTTTGATGACGTCATTGATCGTGATTGGTGTACTAGATTTCTCAGTGTGCTGAAGTGGTTGGATCCACCTAACTTCCCTTCCATCAATCACATTCAATGATGTCATCAACACCGCACCGCCTTCCAGCCATCGACGGCCATCATGGTTATGACCACTGCCCTTACCGAAGGTATACAGCGCCAAAATATGGCCGGGGTTCGGTAAGGACTCTTTTGACTCCGAAGAAGCCTTAATTATGTTTTCTCCCCTGCAATGTACTGCAATTTACACTGCGAGCTTTATACCTGATAGTGAACGGTAAATAACGAGGCTACCGGTGTTAATCGATCTCGTTCAGGGATGCGCCACGCATTCTACACAATTCCAAATCGTAATGGCATTTGAAAGAAATTTGGCACATACATTTGGGGCCGATCTACAACTTAAAGGCGTACCCCAGGCAGAATTCATGTGAACGATTCCCTTCGGTCTGTAGGATGGACCCCCAGAGGGCAATGACAAATGTGGCATTCCCGTGGACGCAAAGCACCTGGCAGGAGTGCTAGGGTCTTGCAAATCAAGCTGCTGAAGCTGCAGCTTTTTTTTCTTTTATCAGTCTGTTGTTAGGCACCCTCTCATCTGTTGCGCTATCTCACCTCATACTATCTCCTCCGCGCTTAATCCCTCATTGCCTTAGCACAACTGTTTACGAAGGTTGGCAACCCTGAACCAGAGCGTTCTGCATGTATTCTTTTCGTTTCTTTTCAACTGCCGGACCATTTCGCAGCAACGCATTCGTACTCTTGTGCAGAAACCACACCAGCTTGATCCTGGGGTGTGCCTTTAATGATTCTATCCTACCAGACAAATTTGCTATCAATAAACCTGGCCTAGAGGTCTGAAGGTTATTCCAATACAACCTAACCCGAGATTTTACCACCGAATGTAAGAAATAACGCCAGTTTTTGCGACTTTAGATCGGCGTTGGAATCAGATATTATAATGTGATTTTCTGTTATATGTGTGAATTCTTCTGTTATAGGTAATTCAAATAAGTAAATAGAACATAAATAGAATAGATATTCAAATAAAGGAATAAGTAAATAAATGATTAAATAAATAAATAAGTTAATTAATTAATTAATTTTATAAAGTAGTGAATAAATATTTAGAAATAAAAAACAACTACAAATTAAAAAAGGATAATAAAAAAGTAACCAGAGTGTGCACACAACAATACCCTATCCGGCTCCACCAACGGGATAATTCTTTAGTGAATTTAACTTATTTATTTTCATTATCTAATTTCTATCTATTAGTTATTAATGTGTTTATTTACTTGTTTATTTATTTATTTATTTATTTAGTTACATATTTATTTGTTTATTTATTTATTTGTTTATTTATTTGCTTATTTAAGCGAACCGAATGACGCGTTCTCACAAGACAAAACAGTAAAGGTAAACAATAACAAACAAACAGACAATAGGATCAAATTCAGTCATCCATTACCATCCTAGTATTGTCAAAGATCATGAAAATCGAAGTTTCATCGAGGGTTCAAATTCTCAATCGAAATGCTCGTGGCTGTTGAATTCCTCGCAAAGATCATAGTGAACACTTTCAAATAAAAGGGAAAAACAACGAGTGAGTATTTTCCTAGAGGTCCTCAGAATGAAACCCGAGGGACTCGATAAGATTTTAGATTTTCGGCGCATCGCTGGACAACTCAATCAGAACAGCTGCGTGGACAAGAAGCAATTAGGGCGACACAGAACGACACTAAAAAGCTCAGCTGTGTTGTGCGTCGCGATTCAGTCAACAGTGTCTGAACGGCAACGGAAACGTCTCGCCCCCCGAAGATTGGCAAGGCAAATGCTCTTCAATTATTCAAAGACTTTTTACAACGGTAAATCGATGAGGTTGGTGGCCGCGCCGCATGAAAGTACGCCAGGCTATTTCTATTCAAGCGAACGTTAATTAGCCTAATCTTGATCCCAGATTAGCCCAACCACGAATAATGAGTGGGAACGAGTGGTGGGGTGGGAGACTGGGGATTCTGGGTGGCATTTACCATCCACATGGGTTGAGAAAGCCGTAAAGAAGCGCTTCTGTCCAGTCACAAAATCGCTTTTAAAGTCACTTGGACGGTTCAACCTCTAAACGATTTCTCTATGATTGATTCAGAGTGTGCGAGGTTTAAGGATGCTCCATGAACCCTGTTATCTAAGCTAAAGACCGACCAATTAGGACCACCAGATGCACGTACCGGTGAATAACCCCCCTGTCCTCCCTCCCCTATGTGTAATGAAAAATTGAGGCAAAACAAGCTGATGAAGTAGGACGCGGATATCAGAGGACCCATAGAGTGTTCAGAAAGAATTAAATGCATGACTAGCCTTTTTGGGACGGCCCATGCCCTTCAACTCTATTTAGAATCGGAATAACATTCGAATATTCCGACATCCTTGGAAATCTTTTTCGCCCAGCAGACCGGTGCGCAGATCTTATTTTTCTCACTAAACCTGTCACCACCTATTCGAACCTGGGCAAGACTTCGTGGAGCTAGCAGAGCTTCGACATTACATTTGGCTCAGGGTCGACCGCCCGTCCGCACTATTCAAGCGAGGGGGTCGCATTTGAGGTTTTGGGAAAGGGGTCCCATTTTGGAGTTGAACACGGTTATCATTATTGGGATGGATGGAGGTCCTTGAAAGGAGGGGGGGCTTGTTTTCCGGATTTTGTGGATTTGCCTTTTCTTCGAACATTTCATTCCCCCCTCCACTTTGAAGAAAAAGTAGGCGGAGACAGCCATGATGGTGAAGGTGAGGGTCCAAGAAGGAGAAAGGGAAATATTCTCAGGAGAGCCTCCTAAGAAATGCTGATCGTGGTGGGGGCGGGAGGTCGTATCGAAACCCCTGGGTGGGGGCAAAATTTTAGAAGTGTGACGTGATGGTTTATCCTACTTCAGGGTCGGGACCCTCATTTGAACCCCGGACCAGTGGTGGAACCATGAGTCAATAACAAACGATTAATTATTATATAACACATGTACTGAAGGGATTGGGCAGTGGCAGTTGAAGCTACCACAGCACGCAAGCTTCAGTTATCAATTTTGGGTCGACTTTTGGGTTACTTAGCTCGAAGCAGGGTTTCCTGGAAGGAAAACAACATCTAGTGAATCAATAGCTAGCTCCGGCGACTTATTAGAAGTATTATCAGAAGCTAAATTGCAAGTAGGCTCCTATACTAATTAGGCCCTTGCATTTTCCCAAGCGAAGCTCAAGGGTTTGGTTTTATGCCTGCCTTTTAAGCCTTTAAGTTTGAAGCTTCTGATTTTGAATTCTGGTAATCAATTAGGCCCACTACAACTCGACCGCTCCTTGGCTGTGTAGAGGCAAATGAGGCAAAGTCCATGTTGAAGCTCACAATTTATCATGCCAGAAAGGTTCCCTTCATTTGACCTCTAGTGCCTGAAGAGCTACTCCCCATGGTGGCTTCTAGTGGGAGGCAGCGGCGTTGTGAAAGGTAAACCGAGAAAAGAATAGATGAAGGAAACGCCAGCTCATAGAACAGATGCGAAATGCAGCAGTGGACATGCAGAAGTGCATGCCGACATGTGCATTTACGGCAATTAAGAGGCGAAAATTAGCTCGAATCAGGGTCGGGACGGGGACGAAAAAACGCGCACTAAGGTCATGATGAAGGGCAACACTTGTCCACAGAACGTCACCGGGCAGAAGGTCAGAACTGTGACGTACGACGACAATTTCGAGCCGGATAATGGGGCTGGCAAACGGGGTCACGGGTTGACAAGAACACTGAAATCTCTCTTGCGTAAATCTGTCCGCTCTCCATTACCACAACTTTTTGCTATTCGCACTACGCGTTTCGGAAGAAACAAGGGATTCAAACAAATAAATCCATTATATAAAGTACTAGCTTGGTCCGCCGGCTTCTCAACTCGTTGTGAAAGGCATCGTAGTTGCGGAGTTATTATTAGCAGCACTCCTGGCATCAGATAACATCAAGGACATCAAACACCATTCCTACTATTGATTTTTCAGAACCTTCACCACGTGTGTCTAGGTCTGCAACTACGACACGTGCCGCTATGGGAAAAAGTGTATGACAGTTTGTATGCCTGAAATACAACATGAGCGTGATAAGAAAAACGCTAGGGATTCGATCATCAAAAGGACCTAAAGGCTACAAAACAATTGGGTCTGCTAGACCTGCATGATAACCATCTTTTGTGATAGCACCTACTATTCATATAGAACACTAATCTAAAACACAATAGTTAACCAGCAAAGTGAAGGGTGAAGTGATCACAAGTGGAGGCCAGCGCTGGCGGAAAGCACGAAGGACACGCAGAAAAGCTCTAAACTTGCATTTGTTGCTTGAAGGCGAAGTTCAGGGGTGCGAGACAAGAGTCCCCCTGAGGTCGCCGCAAGAGCGAATCTAGGTCACCGCGCGCGGCAGCTACAGTACCCGACGTCTTTATTGTTTGAAACATGGCAAATTGCCGAGATTAGAAACCGCCTCTCCAGGCGATCGATACGACGCTTTTCTGTGTATTTTTGTTATGTTTGTTTGGTTTTTCAGCTTTTTTGTTGTAAATAGCTTTTTGGTGCTATTGCAGTTGCGGCAGGGGACCACGCGGCGGTACGGCGTTGTGTTCGTCTGTTCCTCCAAGGCTTAGTGAACGGAAATTCCCAAATTAACGAGCTATGACGAAATAGTAAGCGCAATCGGGACTAAGCCTTGGAGGAGTAGATAGCTAGAGCGTCGCTCCGCCGCGTAGTTCTCTAAGCACCCAAAATTTAAAAAAAAATGAATGCAAAATCATCTACAAAGCTGAAAAATGCAAAAAAGGCGTCGTATCGATCGTGTGGAGAGGCGGGTCTTAATGTTGGCAAATTGCCATGTTTCAAACTGCAAAAATGCCGGCGATAACCAACGCGCGGTAACCTACTTTTGGCGCGGCGGCCGCGGGGGACTCTTGGCCGTCTCCCGAAGTTCAGTGCTGTTTGACAGATGAAGCCTATTCGCGACAAATATGTGCGGTACGCAAGCGCAGAACATGTACCCACCTGGCGCAAAGACATCACAAGGGGCGCTATTCAATCCTTGCCTCAGGTGGATTCGTCCCCCAAGTCTGATTGAATCCTTTTTAATTTTGGGGGAGACCGCTGCGGGACCCACCTGCAATCGCTCCTTTAAATGACTGACGCCGGTACCTGCGCTACACATTTAAAGGAGCGATTGCAGGTGGGTCCCGCAGCGGACTCCCCCCCTCCGGAATTGAAAAGGACTGAATCAGACTTGGGGGACGAATCCACCTGGAGCAAGTATTGAATACTGCCCAAGGTTGAGGCGCTCGCGACCCGAGTTTGCACAATAGGCTCGCCCATCACCGGGAATCCCGCCCACAAATCGATCCACCTAATGCCACTAAGTGAGAGGTGTTTTTCTTTGCCTTATCGATGGTTTCTCCCTCTTTTTCATTACTGCCATTACACTTCACATCTCCACAGTCACTTTCAAACGCAATAACCCACCAATTGAACCAGGACTTTGCCTTTGAGTCGGTCAGAATAGGATTCCACAATAAGACCGGAGATTGAATAAGGGGAAACATTCCAAGTAGAAAGGTGGACGGGCTTGCTAAGAGTACGTCGTGCGCGTTTCGCAGCAAATAGTATACACCCTGTAGCCTAGCGGAGCCATACTCGCGCGCTCGCGCTGTTGCACGCCCCCCCCCCCGTCCCACCTCGTCGTCTGACTCTGGCCGTTTAGCATAGAGGGTGTTGACGTTAAAGAGGGCAGCACCGATGAGTGGGTTAATGCATAAATCAACGAGCAAAAAAAGTTCCATTTCCAGGGTTCTGGGCCGTTTCTCATGGTTTCTTCTCATTCCACAGCCACCACTTACCACCTCTACCTGGATTTCTAGCGATCTGATTTTCCATCATGACTTCCGCCTTCGAGCTACCAACTCTGCTTGACCGCTTCGTCTTTTAGCATGGAACTTGGGGATTTCCACTTTTTTGTTGCTGAATATCAACGAAAGGCAGCAGCTGTTATCACCCAGCTTTACTGGTTGAATTTTTCTTTGAGCTATGCGGCCGGGGCTAAGCACGGAGCAGCCGGCATCGAGCTGTTTGAAATGGGAGCCATAAAGTGGAGATCACTCCAGGGCGAGGATAAAAACTTCGTTTGGGATTTGCAGGGAACTTATGGCTTGAAGCTTCTACCGTTGCAATGTTGGAGTAAATTCCTAACCCATCCTTCAGCAATCTCAGGAATTTGAATACGGGGTAGTAACGGTGATGAGAGGGAATGGACCTGTATTCCGAAAATTTCGTCTTGCCATACTTGACCCCGGTTCCAAGCTCGTGCCATCAATAGCCCATCTGCGTACGCCATAATACAGTGCAGGCGATCCGTGACTTGAAAAATTTTGCTGTGAGGTGAAGAGTGATTTTAGCTTGACTCCATCCTCTTTAGCAGTTTGCACTGGCGTGGCGAGGCCTACGTTGTGCATATCGGCAAGACCCGCTCATATACGCCGCTGCCACTGTTGGGCACTGGATCCTGCAGACGGAATATGGCCAATTTTTCGCCATCCCGGTTTCATGAATTGTGTCAGGCGTTTTGCCTGGGACAGCCATGGGGGTGGTACATCAACCAGATTCCTGGTCCCCATCCAGGACGTTCGCGTGCCGAAGGGTGGTCATTTGGTCTGGAACATACTTCATCAAGCTAGCAGCTTTCCTTTGGGATTGAAATAGTTGTCACGAAGGGGTGTGGAGAAAATTCTCTCCAGGAAGGTAGGAGGTTGGGCTAAGTTCAGCTCTAAGGATGAAAAGATTTAGGTGATCTGGATCTAGTGGTGATTTACGTATGTTACTCAGAAAAAACAACGACTGATATCATGAAACGGCTGTTGGTCAGGAGCCACCGCTCAACGCCGTTCGAAGACGGTAGGACCGATTCCTCTAGATGTCGACTCTACCGTAGCCCTTTCCATCCCAACCAAATATAGGTATGTACACCAATATTGATTATTTGAAGTCATCAGTTTAAGGATCTCCAGTAACAATTAATCAACTTTCTGTTGGGATTTCAGATGAATTGTAGATCATTATCATTTTCGTGGGCGGAAGTGGTGTAGTGGCAAGTGGCACGCTTACCACGCGAGCGGTCCGGGG
>KZ345944.1:47516-58862 GCA_002352805.1 Teladorsagia circumcincta | reverse complement strand
AAAAGAAAGAACGAATCGGAAGCACTATAGCGGTAAGCGAAATGTCAAGGTGAAGGGATGCGAAGGCTTGTATACTGTGCTTTCTACAACACATGCGGCCGCGCAAAGGCACTTGCGGCGCGTTTGCCGCGCGGTGAGCCTCTTGACCGACACCCATCCTGAAGCACTTATGCTGTCTACCCATTCAGTGAACTTTGATACCCGAATATAGTACTTTTTGGAGGGGAAAAAAATCTATGATGTAATGTTTATTACATGCCAAATGACATGTGTGAAACAAGGAAGATTGATGAAAATGCAACTAATAACGATGGGCGATAGACACGGAGGAAAGGATGAAAAATGGAATAATAAAATAAAATTATTTAGCATCTCAATTGTCGTTCGCGGTCGAAGCAGGGTCAACCGTCCATTGTTCCGATTCCAAAAATTTGGACCTTTCCTCAAAGGGTTTTGAACAACTCCTCCCCCACACCCTCCAATCCCTCACCATCATGGCCCTTTCTACAGTATGCAATTCTGAGACCATTCGACACACTCAAACTCGCCGCCCAAATCCCGCCCCCCAAGAGGGGAAGGGGTGTACATGTCTACAAAAAAAGGCGAATGATTAATCATTCCTGTTTCCCCTTAAGATTCTGCCAAAATCGTCAAACAACTGGTCAGCTACGACCCTGCTCTCCCACAACCAAGACCACTTCAAATTCACAAACATAACCCCTCCCTTTCAACCATTCGCGTTCTCCAGTCCGAAACACAACCCCCTCCTGGTTGATAACTGCGCAACGCACGGTCAACCTGGGTAAGCGCTTTGATAGTGTGATTGGTGACTCTGAATGATATGAAAATATCAAAGCTCTATTCTTTTGCCGTATTACCGTGTATTCCAACCTAAAAATATACTGAAAGATCCAGCAGAGAAATTATTAAAATGAAATTATTACCAAGATTATTAGAATTATTAACCATGAATATTTACACAAGGTCCTTGCAGGTTCAACGACGCCCTTTGTCGGAGCTGGTACCATGATTATGCATGTGCCGACGATGCGCGACAGCATAGGCTGTTTTAGAGGGCAAGGGTCGCATTACAGGAGCCCTTTTGCAAGGAGACGCCAGGAAAATTTCTTTGGGAACTAATAAATAGGTACCGTTACTATTGTTACACCAGAGAAGAGAAGATGTATTCAACCTTTGAAGGCAGAATTCGGGCTCAGACCAACCCAAGAAGCCCTTAGAGCGGCTAGAACTGCGGGAAAACAACATCAGAAAACGCGCCACGTTCCTGCATTAGAACGTCATCAGAACTAAGACCCTAGCCGCTAAGAATTAGACACGCTCCACCCGTCGAGACACGCTCCGCCCACTGCTCGATCGATGCTGCTGTCTGCGTCCAATGTTGATCTGCTGTGTTATCTACGCGTACTTCTCTACCACTCCGCGCTCCCATGATCTCTCATCCCTCAGCCGATCTTCTGAACTTCTCCGCAGCGTAAAGCAAAAGGCTCTGTATTTCCTGTGTATTACAGGATTTTATTCCTTTTTTTCTCCTCTGGCGGTCCACCTCCCACCCCGACTTTCACATTTGAGTGGAATTAGCTCATTGTTTGATCTGAATTTTGCCTGCAAAGCAACAATCTCAGCAGAAGTCTGTCTGTCGAAGAATCTATTCAGTGACTTGGAAAGGGGTATCCCACGAGTATCACATACATATATGCCGTTGCCGCGGCTCGAAAGATCTTTCAGAAAACTCGTCCGAGACGCCCCTCCCTCGATTCATAGGGGTACGAGGGAGTCCTTGTTTTAGCGTTTCATCGGCAGTTTTCTTTGCTTCTTTTTTTATTTTTAGTCGATTCTGCGTCCAAAACTCCATTATCGACCGATGTGGCCCATTAACTTGATCTGGGCTCTGCTATGGACGTGGAGTGAGGCTGATTAGAAAGAGGACAAATTTGTATGTTTAAAATGTTTGCTAATGGATGTTTTATTTTGGTTGCGGTAAGGCGCTGTCACGTCAGTGAACATGGAACGATTTTGACTTGAAATCTTTGTGTAGGAGGTTGCGAGCTAACAATTTCAGTTGGATCCAGTATGGCATTAGCAAGGAATGGCTTGCACGGCTATGCCAGTGTTATGTGCGGCGACAAAACCCGCGCCGTATATGCAGGAATTGGCGGTGCACTTGTGCATATGTGTAACTTCGTTGAGTTCTTCAGACCTGTCACTTCCTCCTGTAGGCTCAGGTGTTTGGCCTGGGACTCGCATAGGTGTGATACAAAAAGCAGAGCTTCCGGGTCCATCCAGGACTTTTCTGTGCCAAAGGGTGGTAGCGGCGCTCTGGTACATGTCGCAATACCTGCTTCGTTTCTTTATGCGGGATACTTGAGGCTCTGCGCAAATTAGAATGTAGTTTAGTGAGAGACACCTGAAGACGTCTTGAAAGTGAGGTACGGACTGTTTTTGAAAAAGTACGGATGCCTGGTTGAATTCAGCTCCAAAGAGAAAAAAGACTGCGATCTTATCCAAATTCTGAGGAAGTGAATTTACGAAAAATTCGAATATCACCATAGACCAAGTGTCTGTCAAGAAGTCTATCGCGCAGAGATACAGGGGCACTTTTTCTGGTTGTCTGTTTCTACTTTTCGAATCAACAGAGCAATTGTTGTGTACGGCTAGCACTGTTTATTTGACGGCTTCAATTCAAACAGTTCACAGTTGATGAGTGATATCTTCCCTTAGTAAAACCAGACATATGAGAGTAATCATCATTTTCGAAAAAAAAACCAGAAAGATTAAGGAGGAGAAAAAGGTATCCGAAACTGTTCCTATACCGATTTCAAGCGAACAGTCAAGCATCGTGGGTGGATACGACTGGATATGGGAATTCACAAATCGAATTCAGAATGCGGAAAGCTACTTGCGCGGCGCGGTAGGCCTCCTGACTGATACCCGTCAGCACAACTTTGCTGCCTGGGTTGTTGCTTACGTTCTGAGTCTCTAGGCGCTTCTTTAGTCGCTCCTATTCTGGTCATAAAAGGCTGAAGGCTATAAAAATATGTTATCTATTTTCTAGGCCGAAGAACTGCCTACTTCCACATTAGAATACTTGAAGGACACTAATTGTGCTCCCTGGTGTCTAGGATTCACTACGCTCCTGGAGCCTAGTTGTCTTGCCTCTTCAAAAGGTCTTTAGTCTGCGTGGTTCCTATATCAATCTCCACGCAAGGGATGGCTTTTTCATTCACTCGGTAGCCGTAAAGTACTCTAATAAATCAAGGGAGAGGAGGAAGTAAGCGAAGGAGTCAAGGAAGAAGAGCGTACTCGGCTGATTAGAGAGGGATAAGGATAGAGTTTAGGGGTTTCAGAATCCAACGGTAACTAATGAGCCAGTCAAAAGTCGAGAGAAATTTGGCTCCTGCCGAATTAGCACTGTGACCAAGGGGATCGAGCCGATCGAGGGTGTTTCAGGAATTCGTATTGTTTATGTCAGCTGGAGTCCTTCATCAATCTCAGACTCATGTTTGATCCTGACCAGTCTGAAACAAAAAACAAAGGTCACTGATTTTTGATAGATCAGGGGGTTCCAGAAGTCACTATTCATACAGCAAATGCTTTCAAAAGCTTCGTGAATCTGAACGACTATATGCTTGGCTCATGAGGCAATGATTCGCAGCGTGCACATTATCCTGCAGTTGTTGTATTGCATTTGAGCTGCTCTGGGTTACTCTGGTTGGCCCATGCAGGTTTTAATCTAGAAATTAAAAGCGTCATTTCGCCCTCAGCCCCCACTCCCCCCCCCCCACTTCTACATCCCCTTTTCTTTCATTGCGAAACTTCCGTCACAAGTCCCAATAGCCTGCAAAATATTTTTGTTTTCAAACTTGAAGGGGAGAAATGTCCCAGGTTCCCTCCACCTTCTTCAACATTAAATGGGTCGCAGTGAATATTGAATAGGTCTATTTATTGCGCATTCATATATCAACAATGCAAGAAAGCAGAAACAGAGAAATTGAATAAAGAAGAACACTCAATCTTTTGGTTCCCATTTTCAGAGGCATTCATCACAGCCTTGCCAGGCCATGCGATCCCTCATTCTGAGCCAGTAAAACCTATTAATTCATAGAAGCAGATATCTGACATAGTCGATGAAAAATCGATTTGATCCTACAGTTGAAAGCAGAGTGAATAACGGTCAAGCAATTCCTCGACCATGGCTCTCTAGTATGCTAGAGTAGCGTCAAGAGTGAATGTCCGCGCAGGAGAGCGTGACAGAACACGCGAAATTCTTCGACGAGCCGTTGACGAATTCTCGACCGATATCCACCCCAGTTACAAAAGCTTCATTGTTGCTCACAGCGAATAGGAGCAGCACAAAGGTCACATGAGTATAAACCGGATCAGGATGAGCCAAATGTCGAGAAAATTTGGCAGCGAATCCCCTTTACGAAAAAGAATCTTCGTCAACAACTCAGAGCGAGGTTGGTTTATGAGGTTTGATTCAAGAGTAACGCCCACAAGCAGGAGCATTGCACCGCTCTCCCTTTCCCCTTTCTCTCCCCACTCACGATCAAATCCTGATCACAATACGTCTTCATACCTCGTCTAGTATCGCAGGAGCTCACATAAAAATAGTCTTCTCAACAAGGCAAAGAACAGCCATTTGGAATTTGGGAAGCTCACGTCACCGCAGACTGTCATTCGCTTTGTAATTGTAGTGGTCACCGTAACCAAGGAAGTGTCAAGTTCCCAGGGAAAAACCTTGTCTGGGATCAGGTGGAGACTACAGGGCAGTGGTGAGGGGGAGGAGTGGAGTAGGGGTTGTGTTAGAAAGCTGTCCATGGTATGGTATTTGACCGTACTGTCAAGAAAGACGCACGGTTATCTTAGTCTGATAGCGGTGTAGAGGTGCTCCAGGACCCCGAACATCTCGAAAATAACTAAAGTGGCCAGCTGATTTGAAGCGAACACAAACAGCTGACTGAGTTTGCCCGAAACTAGCGGTCGAACGAAAATAGATGGGAACATAAGCGGGGTGAGTAGGGTTGAAGTGTAAAAAATTCCAGTTGTTGACACGATTAACATAAGTAACATAGGAGAGGAATTTATTAGGATCGATATACAGTTGAGTTGAATTATTTTTGCTTCCTGCACTCGAAAATTCTCTCATAAATATTATTTAGCTTCATTTAAGTTAGTAATTTAATATTTTGTTCAAACTTTTGAATTTACTGGAAAACGGGGATTCTCCAACGTGCGACTAAACAAATGTAGTATCCTCCCCTAGCGCTCAAGGAAACCAACTTTCCATATAAAATTTTAGGTGAGCTTGCACCGTCTCTAATGCAGTGATCATGGTAACTGGAGGGCGGTGCGGTTTTGATGACGTCACTGAATCAATTGGTGAGCCTGCGCTGGTGGTGTGGGACCACTCCTTGAGCCCTTCAACCAATTTTCGGGGCTTCAGGATGGCTTAGTTTATACTAGTTAACAAGAGTCATTTTGACGCTATCGAAAGATACGGGGCATTCTGGTGGCTGCATGTGAAACCACATGAAAAAATCCCCTTTTTGTTGAAAACGGGACTATATCAGGCGGAGGAGGAGCGAATCTAGGGTGCGTGAGCATTTTTCATTTTCCACGGTCCTACCCCTCCTGAGCTTAGTTCTAGAGGTTGTCCCCGTATTTTGCGATTGCACTGTCATTCCTTCTTTCGGCATCTTTCGCAATGCTGCTTTTCAGAAATTCCTTTCGAAAAGCCTTCCATCATGGAGGAACACATCTTTTCCTTTCACGATACCATATGGATGGATGCTATCATAGGTGATTTATAGAAAAAATCTATGAATTCCTTATGAGAAAGGCAAACGTCATAAGCATTTCATCAAACTTCAGAGATTACAGAAAGCTTCTGCCGGTTGGCGTCTTAGACATCACCTCCCGACGGAGCGCTTTGCGAAATTCTCATAGTTTCCCGAGGACGTTTTGAAATTTATGGTGCCAGAAAGCCATTCGATACGGCATCGTTGTGATAAATAACCATTATTAAAGCAATTACTGGTCACTTAAAAGACAGTGGTTGGGAAAATTTGTGGTAGTAACACTACGATAGTAAGGAAGTGGCGATAAATTTCTCCCAAAAAGTTCAAACAACCTAGAAAAAGGTTCTTGATGTGCATGGAACGTTAAGGCAAGTGCCGCCAGGGCAGACTGGTCCACAATTCCCTTCCGAAAGGAATCTCTCAGAAAGAACTGCTCACAATCAGGGTATACTGTGCGAATTATTTAAAGGCAAGTTTCAGGATCAAATTGATGAGGTAATTCCACTCAAATGTGAAAGTAGGGGTGGGACATGGACCGCCAGAGGAGAGAAAAGGAAAAAAATATTGTGAAACACACAGGAAATACGAGCCTTCTGCTCTACGCTGCGTAGAAGTTCAAAAGATCGGCAGAGAGATGAGAGATCATGTGAGCACGGAGAGCGTTAGAGAAGTACGAGTGGAGAGAGCAGATCAACATTGCGACGCAGGCAAGATACTGAACGGTGGGCGGGGCGTGTCTCAACTGGTGGAGCGTTCCAAAAACCTCGGAGGCTAGCATCTCAGTGACGCGTTTTGATGCAGGAACGTAGCGCGTCTTCTGCCGTTGTGTCCCACGTACTTTTAGCCACTCTAAAGGCCTATTAGGTTGGTCTGAGCCCGAATTTTGCCTTTATAGGAACACCTCAGCAGAAGTCGTGTCGCCTTGTAGCCCACGAGCATGGTGTGCCGCTTTCGTGGCTCGAAAGCGAGCGGAAATGGCGCTAGGGTCTTGTCTCATCTCACTTCTAGCCAGTCTAGGGGCTTATTAGGCTAGTCTGAGCCCGAACTTTGTCTTCAAGTGTTCAGATCAATCAAACAACAAAGCAAAACTATTCGGAATAGGTTCAACAAGAGATAAGGGGATGATCATTACATTCATGTCATACTCAAGACTTCTTGATAACAGGTAGGTGGGTAGAGGTGGAGAAGAAGTTGAACATGAGAATGAACCATAGGGGTTCATCAAGGCATGCTTTTTGTTTGGGGAGAGCTTATGAAGAACAATGGCAATGCTATCGAAGAGTATCATCGTTTCTGATAGGGTCAGGAAATCAGGGCTTTTGTCCAGGCGTGGCATTCCGGAGCCAATGTGTTGAGTTCAAAAACCTCGACATCTTCGTCATAGCATATAGTTGAACGTGCACTTCCCAAAGCTTCAGTTCTAGTTATGTTCGTTTTCTGAACGACATAATAACCTACATGTCCGATGAAATGTCGAAAGCTGTCCGCCATATTGACAAGACAACGAGCATTGGGATGTTTCAGCTGCATAACTGGGCGCACATAAAATTTCTCACGAAAAGTACCAATATGTACATGGCTATGGGGGATAGGGACAGAAGAAAAGCCGTCTTACCCATGGGCCACATCAGCAAACTTTTCGTCACAAAGAAGGTCGCCGTTGAAGCAAATTTTACAGCAGAATATTCCGCAGATGTCTCCTCCCACCTAGGCACAAGTAAACCCTCCTTCACTGTCCTCTTGTCTTCAGATGTCATCTGCCGTCATCGTCAAGCTCGACGAGGCTTACCGTTATCGTTCCGGCTCAATCACTTCACTGGTGTATAGGTTCCCAGAAACAGTAGCTCTTCTTCTACACAATCCTCCCCAGCATCGTTTCAGGTACCACAGTGGGGGTCCACGATTTGTCCAGGACCTCTTTGAGCTCGAATGCCTAGGTGGCCAATTCTTCTGATGTCGCTGCTCCAGAAAGTTATTGGGAAATTTATAATTCCGGTTCCGGTAGGTTGGGAGAGTCGTTTCATCCGAGATTCGGTTCGAATTCAGCAAAGCATAAGTACCGGTCATGTAATTTTAAAGATATCAGATGGGCTTCAGGACTTATTACTTGAATTTACGGTTGCTGAAAAGTTCTAAACGACAGGGTCGATCCAATTATGAAGATGATCGACGAACAGAGTAGAAGACACGTACAGGGCCGGAGTGGAGGTTCAGTCGACTTTCGTAGAAGCACGGATCGCACTCTTTTAGATCGCTACAGTACTACCACCAACCCAGTGATCAGAGGTCCTTCTTTCTCATTCAAGAAGAAAAATACGCTTCAGATTCGATCGCGACCCGTACCTTTGAGTGCTAAATTTAAAAGAACTGAAAACATGTACGTGCAGGTGACACAGTGATATCAGAGTGTACAATAAAGCATTAGGTGATTGTATCGAAGCAAAGAAAAATATAGGGAAGTGAAGCCGCTTCCAAATAGTTATGTACAGCTAACCCTGTGCTCAGAATAAAAGTCAAAAGAGCAGTGGCTCTCACCAAATTCAGCCAAGTTGAAAGGACCACCCAAAATCAAAATGGCCAATCAGAGACGAAGCTAAATCGTTGATACATTGTCGAGTTTACGAGGCGCGACTCTACAAATGATGTACCGTAACCCAAAGGGTGCTAAGCCGAGTCTCAGGTATGGCAGTGATCCGTAGCGGTCGTGTTGGCACCGGATGGGTTTGTGTTTACGCAGGCGCAGCGGCGGGCAAATGACTTGACGGCGGTGGTCAGACGGGGGAAAAGCGACGATAAATGAGTGTGCGAACATCGGCGGCTAGTGTGTTCGGCTCGGAACGCCACGAGACCATCAGCACTTCAAGAAAAACAATTATGACAGCGAGAAGCTATTGTCTAGCTAGCTACTCGTCCATCAACTTACAGCTTCACACTCATCACCTCGATCTGCCAATCACTGCAGTAAAGTTTTGAGGGTGAGATATTTACAGCTACTACGCAGATATATTGAAGCCACGAGCCGGGGTAAGGTTTCAGGAGCCAGTCTTTCCTTGATTGGGAAAGAGAGGTCCCCATGCGAAGGATGGCGCTATGGCGCTGCCTTTTGTGCTGCCGTCTGCCATCCTAATATTCCTCATTGCACTTCTTGCCTAATTTTCCAAATTTGTTCCGAAGCGATCAACCAATTCGATTCGGACCCGTGCCTTTAAGTTCAGTGTGACTACACCGTCAGAAATCAAACCCACCCCTTAGCACGAGGCTCATCAATCCCATATCAATCCATATCCAGGCGGGATCGCATATCAATCCCTTTGGGTTGACTAGTGAATGATAGCTCTTGTTGGCGCCGTACTCTAATGGGATTGGTTAAAAATTCCCTTCATTCTTGACCATTCTCATTAATATCACTCGATAGGTCCATCAGTTGAATTTTAATGGTTATTGGTATGAGGACTGGTGGATAGACAGTGAGCGAAAGTAGAGAGCACAGAGAAATGGAAAAATCGGTGGAATTCCTTCGAGTGATGACCTTCATTGTCTTCAATCGGCTCAAGTCGTACATCAATCCAGTTGCAGCCTCGTCCCTCATCAGTCCAGTGATAGGCGGTGGCTTGTGATGGATCAGAGAATGAACGAGAGCCTGGGGAACAAGAAAAACGGCTGTCACAGAGATAAAGCAGCATGGAGGTGGAATGGCCGTCGGTTGCACATAAAGCAGACTTCCGTTCAATGGCCACTTCGGATAATGTCTGGCACGATGATGTGGAAGATAATGACTACCGTACCTCATTAGGCTTCCCTGATGGTCGTTGAACCGACCCATGGACAAGCGCAGCTCTCCATTACTTAATGGTCCATGACACACAAGGATACGGACGCACCATCCAAGTCCTTAATTCTGGGAAGGCACGTTCACGTGGGGAACTCCGCCCCACATAGCCCCTCCCACCGAACGGAGCTTTAGAATATGTAAAAACACGTACAATTACACCCACTGAAGCATTTGCATTATGCGTGTACCCATTGACCATCCTATGCGTAGCTCCGCCTACCGCGCGAGCCCCGCCTACACCGCCTCGGCCATTATTTATTGAATAAATCTAAATTTAGTGTACATCACCAATATTTACATACACATTTACATTACCTTCTACCTCCTATATCTGTTTGTAGGTTGACAGTTCTCTGAAATGGCCTCTCGGGTCGGCTGCTGAGGCTCTCCCTACCTCTGCAGCTCATCGTTCTGCTGGTGAGCCCATTGTCCTCAATTCACTAGAATGAGGTGGGGGGGGGGTCTGCAGATGAGTACTACGATCCATAAAGGTTGTTGATCGTAGTAAAGGCCAATGGTCATGTGGAAATCAACTTCGCCTGTGGATATCGAGTATCACAACTAGTAAAAGGAGAAGGCGAACGGGTTTGTCACAACAACTGCACACCTGGAACGACGTTCGTATCAATAGAAGTCATGCAAGCATGGGAGAGGGCCAGGGGATGAATTCTGTTGGTCAGGCTAGATCCCTAATTTGCGAAATGCATGATTAATCAATAGATGTCCATAGGAAGTCTCGTGGCATAAACAGGAACAGGGTCCTGAGGTAACCGCAAATTTGAGTCGCCTAACACTTCGTGAAAAATGTACCTGCTTCCATCAGGCAATAATCATTTGCCTCTAAGGCACGCCAGGAATCAAATTTTGGGCAAAAAAACTCGAGAATGAAAGTAGGATTGCGAACTTAACCGCCGTATAGAAAAAGGGGAACAAAACGTCCAAGACACAGAAACTACAAGAGATCGTTGTTTTGTGGAGGAGAATAAGCCGAATAGAGGTAAGAGATGGTGGACACCGAGGAGAAAAAGGAATTCTCCGAAACGAGAGAGCACACAGATCAGCGAGACGACCAAGACGAGATACTATCGCCGGGGGCGGGCGGACCAGCGAAGTGGATGGGCCATTGTTTCGTGCATACAGTGCGTTGCAAAATCATAGGACACCCCCCAAAAATACGAATATCTCGGCTTCAAGAGAACGTCGAAAATCGCAACCTGTAGAATCGAAACCGCCGCTATGAGAAACCTATACTCGCAATTCACCAGGTTATCCGATTAGCTTTCCGGATTTTTAGACAAGATTTTTCATTTTTTTAGCCGTTGCAAAATCATAGGACACCCCTTAGAATTCTCCTTACTCTGGCATTTTTTGATCCAACTAGCAACTACAGTAGCACTTGTCCAGCGTATGGCAACTCTACTAGACTTACGTTTTGTGTTGCCCTCGTCCCCTCCACTAGCGAAACCTAGACTTTGTTTTTATACGCGTCTGATGACTCTACCATGAGGACCGAAACGATTCTTGGAAGCTCAAGGAAAACCGTAGGTTGGCACTCCCAATCCATATCAGGAATAAAAATAAGAGAGCACCAGGGTAACCATCGAAACCTCCCCAGCAGGATTGGCTTGAATTCCGAAGACTACATGGATCAAAATCACCATGTACGCTCGACCTGTGTCAGCTCTACGACAGAAA
>KZ345944.1:26334-37644 GCA_002352805.1 Teladorsagia circumcincta | reverse complement strand
ATGCACAAAACCGTTTAGAAAAAGCGTCCCACACCCTGAACGCCCTCCCTTGTGAGGTTATCTGAATGATTCAATAGTCTTGCAGCTCTCTAAAAGAGAGCTCCAGACATACCCACTGTTGCTTTCAGCAATTTGCCCTACTGGAAACAGAAACAGTAGTGGTCTGTTCCAGGTGTGCAAAAGCCCTTCCGGCATTTCTGCTGGGGGTCGTATGCATAATGTTGGGGAGGGGGTGGGGTACCCGACCGTAGACGGGCTACTTCAACTCGGTCCTCTGAGTCGCCTCAATTTGATCTTACCTCAAATCTGAGCCCTGCAGAGGGAACGGACCTGCAAGATCCGTCCTATCTCCAAGGCATAGTCCTGAGGTCAGCAAACCAGCCATTTTGGCAGAGCTTGGACGCAGCTGCACCACTTGCGTCATCACTCTCCTTCCGTACGAACCGAGTTGTAGTAGTCCGTCGATGTCGGAACCCCATCCCCACTCGAACATTCACCATGCGGCCCCAATAGAAACGCAAGGGTTCCTCGGCTTAAAGGAGGAGTACACGGGAAGAATGAAAGTCGAAGAAGGGAGAAACTGCCTAGTGGGAGACTGGCGGACCTCTTAAGGGTACGGATAGACTCGCAATCGGCAGCGGAAGATTTGACCTCGGAGAGCTAGCATGGCTCAATCTTGGCGGGTCCGACGGTCTGCGCCTACCGTCTATCTATCACTCGCCACAGGTTTATACGCGGCGAGTGATCAGATAGCAGATAGAGCGCTATATTGAAGAGGGCACAGCGACTGGAGTGCTCAATGCTGAGATCAAAAGGAAGGGAAAGGGCCCCATTTCTTGGGTTCCAGGCCGTTTCTCATGGTTTCACCTTCTTTCTGTTACACTCGCCATCCCTACCTTAATTTGGAATGGGTTGCTATTTCATCGTAAATTCTGCCTTTAATTCGTTTGTTCGGCTCCTTCTCTACTGTCGTGCCATTTACACCTCTAATCATATGTATTTGGTAAATATCAAAATACCACTCACTGTCTCCGAGTAAAAACATGGCTCCAGTAGAACAATATTTCACCACACTTGCTTGGATGAGGCAGGTCCAGGTTCGAGCTCCGTCCAAGACAGTGTTTTGTCATAGCTGGAGGTCTGGTCTTTGTTATGACTTTTAGGAGTGTTCTTTCCGAGTAAATGCCACCAAAAATTAGTGTCACGTCCTATGCTCTCTATGACAAACCGTATCTCTGTGACTCCAAAAAATCGTTGGGTTTCTTGAAAGGTTTCTTGCATTTTTAGAGCAGTTTTTGTTTGATAGCTTCTTCCATTACTTGCTCGTGCTCCTATAAAGCTCATTACGTCCATCTTCCTTGTGAGCGAAACTCTAGTTTAGGTCTCCAAATCCTAATCCACTCTCAATCTTGCTGGCAAGTGCACTTGCCGCTCATCGTTTTGTTCTTGTTTTTTGTTGCATCATAGACCACCGGGTGCTTAAGGCGCTGCAGCTCATAAGCTTTACGAGCTGATTGAGCGAGTCGATACAAATTCAGCCAACTTGGGAAGTTCCGATTTTAAGGGATGACACTTCACCAGGAGTCGACAGAATTTTACAGAAAGGTAAGGACACAAGGACACTACAGGGAAGGCAGATTCTACGTGTCCCTGTGTCCTTATCTTCAGAAAAAGACTTCCCAATAATCATTATTTGCACTGCATTCAATTACATCTATGTGTTCACTTTAAAGCAACCGGCTCCACGAGACGCTCTGAAATCTTCCGATGCAGAATCCGTGAGGCACAATAACCGTGTCCGCATTTTCCAGTTACCCCTGGCCCTCCCCTCTTGGAGGAGGATTCCACCATAAGGTCTCAGAGGGCGAAGAAGGAGAAATACATAGATAAAGTAGGCGGGCTCCCTGAGAAAGTGGGACGACGCGCGTTTTGCGGCGAAGAATAACCCCAACTTACTAGCATGGCCGTCCCGATGCCGCAGCACATCCATCTACTCGCCGTCTACATACAGCCGCAGACAGAGCTATGGCGTTGGAGAGGGCAGCACCGATAAGAGTCACACAATGCTGAAATCAGCGGACAGGAAAGGGCCCCAGTCCCCGAGTTAGGCCATTTCAAATGGCTTTTCTTCATCCTATCACCTCTACCTTGACTTTAATGGGCTGTCTTTTTGAGATAAGCTGCGTTTTCAAGACCTCAGCACGATCCTGCACCATCACCATGGGCTTTGAAAGCTCTCTCAAATGATCTCCAATCCTTAACCAGCCCGCACTACCCTTACTGCCATGGCTCTCTCTATAGCACTTGATGCTATATTAGTCCAATTAGACACGACCGCTCAACTTCTACCACAACGACCCCTCTGAAAACCACTGATACAGCCCATTGCCGCATCATCGTCACACAAAAAACCAAAATTCGAACCCTTTGCGAAAATCGCAGCTAAGGCTTCCTCCCTCGTTGAACTTGGTACAACAGATGGTCGACGGCCCTGAGTGCGAAGTAGAAACATTAACAAAACCTATTAATTTTATTACTCACTAAAGCTGCCAGAATATCATCCACAATAAGCAAACAAGAATTATTCATGGCTTCTTCTATGCTATGTAAATCTAATATGCCTAACAATTTCAAATAAACGTCAATACTACTAGTAAGTGAAATTCCAAAATCCTAAGAGAGATCTTATATGCCCGACATCAAACAAATGACTAGCCGAAAAATGACTGATAATAAGCTTCAGTACTAAATCACAACGGACAACATTGCATACCTACCGTAACCGTAATATATAACACTGGGTAGCTTGAATGAAACGATTACCCGTTATTATTAATTTCAAAAAAAGTCCTAGTCGTATTTGATACTTTGAGCTTTCTTCGAGAGCGTTTTCACAGTGCATCCAGTGAAAATCGCTGACAGAAGAAAAGCAGCACTGATGGCAACATTTGACGGCGAATTCCAAGCAATCGGTGCGCAATCCAAATGGGCTGCATCACACAAATTCCATGCAACCATGTTGACGCACAAGTGGAATAGCTGGAACACAGCATGTAATTGTAATCTAAGTGATGTGATATTCAGAGATATACATGTATATGCTAATTCGATGAGGAACCGTTTGATTCTTATCGTTTTCGACCTGATTTCTTCAAGATGGAACGGCCCACCTCTAAATCTATGCGATCATACCAGCAGCTGTAATCCTATAAGCCATTTCATTTTAACTGACCTAACTCAACATTCTGCTATGTGAGCAACCAGGAAGGTCTTTCAGGAAATGCCCTGCCTCTTCAAAACGCCTTTTCATGTAGAAACTTGTGCATGGAACAGAGGACTATGCCTCATTTTTCCTGAGCGACACTCTGAACGCCAAACAGGAAAATAATATTGGTCCATGGTTTGGTTCTTAGTGGTGACGAAGTTCTACATTTTCGATCGACGCTTGCATGAAGTGGCGAAATGGCACCCGCGGCTAGTGACGGATGCCATATTACCATACCATTAATAACTCACATGAGTAGATTTTTTTGTGAAAAATGTTATTGAGAAGTGTACTGCCTGAACTTTTTCTGCCCCCTCTTCGACATTCAGAGATCGCTCGGGAAAAAACACAGCTATGTGCTCCATGAGACCCTATACCATGCAAGAAACCATGTGTGCATTTTGGGATGGTTTCGATGTTCAGTACATTTTCTTTTGAACATTATTTGTCCTCCTCCTTTCTCAGAACGCTAAAGTATCGCATATGGGATGCATGCATATGTCCAATCCACAGAGAACAATAAGAAGAAACGAAGTCATGTAGATTCTGGAACAGGGTGAATGAGGAATCACACTGAAAAAATGGGAGGATTGATGTGACGATTCGGAGTTGGGATATGCAATTCCATCTCGCGAATGGTAGTAGATCTTCAAGAGCACTTCGCCATTACGAAGTCGGAAAGAAACCTTTTGAGAGTTGATCTTTGTACGAAAATTGGCCTTGAATATTGATCGCAGGTGACTTTTTACCACTTTAACCTTTGATTTCGTCTATCGAAAGATCGCTAGAGTGGGGCGTCAAAATGGTTGGATAGAGTAGACCAAAATGATCAATGTACTACAACGCCATCAGTACTACAACGGGATACAGCAGTCTAGACGATTGGTTCTCACGAATCTCCCTACGGTGTTGGAGTCCAGGTTCGAAGAAACTTCAGCGGCATTTTAGCGTATTCGATGGCCACTCCCACTGACAGTAAAGTATGACTAACATTTTCATTACGTGTTACTGCTTGACAAAAAGGTAATTCACCATCTTCTCAGCTTATGCGTTCTTTGTGCCATTGTCTTCATGTTCGTCTTCGAATGTTTATTGAGATGGAATATGCAATTTTTGATTTCGTTATACAGTAACCTGCCAACCTCTCGAAAAATGTTCTGGACATTCTGCCTCCACAATTTTTTCTTTCACTGGATTCCAACTTTTCGTAGAGATGAGGAGATCATTGACAACGGTAATGGGGTGAAGAAACAATCGAGAAAAACACGATGAACGTCCAGACGTCGTACACATAAAGTGATTCTCTTTGCTTCTGGTGAACACTATTTTAACGAAAACAAATTAAGAAACAAAATCCTACAAGGTCATCTCACAGGGTACCGGTCGCGGTCGGAAAACTAGGTAAGAAGAGATGAGGAACACTTGTGAGGAGAAGCAAAGGCGCCCTAGAGAATACCGAATTTCCCGTGTGAGGTCGGCCGTTGTGTGAAGGAGAGACGTTGCTATTGATAAGGACTGCAGCACGGCACCACACAATTAAGGCCATAGCCTTTGCTCCGCATCCTGAACAGACTCAACCCTACCGTTGGTATTGAGTTGGAAAATATCGTAGCGCTTCCTTCGAGGCTAAGAATACAATCAATAAAGGTATAACCCTTGGAACGGTGCATACCATTCAGAAACGATTTAGCCTATCTGCAGTTCTATCTGATTGCATTCCTCAAACCGCAGTACCCAAGCGGCAAAAATCAACTTTTTTGACACCTGCTATTCTTCGCCTTCCATGAAGGCCAGAAACGGCTCACGACATCTGTATTGTGTACCGAGAGGATCCTACAGGTGAGTCAACTGTACGGAAGTGGTTCGCCAATTTTAAAACGGCGATTTTGATTTGGAAGACACTCCACACACCGGACGTCCTTCATATTTCGACGAGGAGCAACTTAGGGACCTTATTGAGGAGGGTGATCGTCAAACTTTCAGAGAATTGACTGGAAAGATGCACTGTGCCATCTTCATTCTATGGAAAACACTTAGAAACTTGGATCTCGGGTACCTCATGCACTCACGGAGCAGACGAAGACAAGTCCCTCCAAATTGCAGCGCAAAACCTCGCCCGCATCGCGCACTTGCGGCCACGGGGACCGAATCCTCTACAGAATCATCACGGGGGATGAAAAGTGGTGTCTCTATGCTAACGTCACACAACGGAAGGAACGGGTAGCTGCAGTAGACAGGCCAACACCCAGGGTGAGGCAACCTTCATTCCGATAAGATCATGCCTCGCGTTTGGTGGGACTGGGAGGGCATCGTGCATCGGGAAACTTGAGAAGAAGAAGACGGTTGACAGGGACCTTCGGTGGCCCGATTGCGTCGAGTTAATGAGGCTTTCCAATCGAAAGGGCGCAACAGGCAAGGACAAGTCATCTTACTCCACGACAATGCGCGCTCACATACAGCAAGTGTCGTGAAAATGAACCTACACGAGCTGGGATGGGAAATCTTCCAGCACCCGCCGTACTCACCTGATCTTGTGCCTACCGACTTCCATCTGTTCCGCTCGCTATCAAATAACATTTCTGGAGAACATTTCGTAAATAGACAACACTTCGAAAACTGGCTCAAAAATTTCTTCGATTTTAAAAGTACCCTAATTTCCGGTAGATAAGCCCGCCCCGATTTCGCATAAATGCACCTCCACTCGCGCAGTGTAATTGCGTACCATTAGGAACTACCGTAATCACACGCCTGCTTTTGTGGTGCAGTAACACTTCGGCTCGCGATCCACATTTTGTGGTTCGTTTCTTCTGCCTGGTGTCTGTCTGTCAATTGTCTGCGTGTCTATCTGTCCCGAAAATTGGTGTTGCATGCAAAATAAGTTAAAGAGACTGAAATAAAGACGGACAAATGCTAACGAGTAGGAGCAAGTCAAAACTCGTGTTGGATAGCGCTAAATTTATGAAATTTGCCTCGTTGTTCCATGTCGCCATATTGTTCCTTATGCTGGCACAATCACCAACTGTGAACGCATTAATACGCTATTAACTGTGCCTGCAATGTGCTGATGTGCGCACCTTCGCTAGAAATATGCAGCAATATTGCTGAAGAGGTACAAACACTTTTAACACTCGAGCTTCCATCATTACGTGCAGCCACCTCATCAAATACCAGTTGGGGCCGCACGCTGTTGCGTCGCGCAACAAGGTTCTGCGGGGATATGGGCAAAACTTGTGGCCAAAACTCACAAATTTGGCCCAATTCCTCATCAATATTTAACCAGCTCCTACCCGCTTGTTTTTATTTGCCTTTATTTCTGTCTCACCAGGTTATTCTACATGCATTACCGATTCTAGGGGCAGACAGATTCACAGAGACATAGCTGAAACGAATAACGGAAGTTGTATGGCGAGCTAACGTGTAACGCACCACAAAATCAGGCGTGTGGTTACGGTAGTCCCAAACGGTACGCAATCACACTGCGCGAGCAGAGGTGCATGCACGCGAAAACGCGGCGGGCTTATCTACCGGAAATTAGGGTAATGATTCTGGATGAATAGATTCCACAAATTAGTTGGTAGGTGGGAGGAGGTTACAAATAATGATGGACAATATACAGGGGGGCCAATAAAAAAAAGACATTTTGTCTCCTCACTCAAATGGATTTAATCGCACTTTGCTAGATTCCAAACGAGCGCGCCCAAATTAGAAATGAAGAGCACATTTCATTTCATCATAGTGGCCATCTTCGTGGACGGCATCAGGAATTTGCCCCGCAAACATGGTGCACTGGTCGAACTCGATGGGGTCTTCGACGGATTGCGTAGCGCTACGACGGGTTCCGAAGGGCGGGTTGCGAGGGGGTTAGCGTAGTTAGAGGGAATGTCCCTAGAAATCTATCCCAGATTGAATCGATTCAAGAAATTGTGTAAGAGTTTCAGGCTGAAGCACTTACGGTAGGTCACCTTGTGCTCGATGACGATGACAGATGACGTCATATTCTGAAAACCGTGAGGGCAGTGAGGGAGGGATTGCGTCCACTCATGAAGGGACATTCAGGGAATATCATGCTGAAGAACTTCCGCCAACGTCGGCAATCCCTGCGTAAAAAAGGGCCGAAGTGCGACATGGACAAAATGTCTTTTTTGCCCCCCCCTGTATAGGGGATTAATCTCGTATTTTTGTACTGTTTTTCATCACATGTTTGTGCTGAATAAAAACGCTACGATATTATGCTCCAACCCATTACATTTTGGGAACTTTTGCGACCCCCCACCTCTTCATGAGTTCTGATACCCTCTCCCCCTCTATGAAACACGTGTGTTGACAATCAATACATCAAATTCTTGCCGAAATTGAATAGTGATATCTTCATTGATCTTCACTGCAATGAAGCACTTGATTTTTCCGCTTGAGAATAAAAATCAAAACAATGAAACATACAAGCCAGGCAACGTTCTGCGTTCACAAAATCAACAAATTTTCAACAACTCAATGGAACTGGATGAAATTTCGCGAGCATGATGCTAGAGGTCTTCCAATCATGCACTGTGTACTAGACCTTTTGAATCGCGCGGTACTCTTGATCCTTGAGCCAGAAGTGACCCGCCACCTAATCCGAGAGGATTGGCGGATTAGGAGAAGATAGACTGACTGTACTGACCACGGCGAAGGCTTTGTGGGAGATAGTGATGTTTTTGATTACAGCAAGTCTCGTAGACAACACTAGCATGACTTCACTCAAGGGAGAATCACTGGGAAACTGGAACATGGAAGATGTGTCCAGGGGGTTGGTGTTGGTCACAGCAGTGTTTTGTGCGCATGGGGAGCAATATAGACCGCAACCACTGCTACCCATAGAGGAGGAGATGGTGAATCACGAACACCCGCAACAGCAGACGATCGCTACGCATTGCAACAGGCAAGAATGAATCCACGTCAGACGCAGACTGCAGTTGCGAAATCATTTATTTGGATAGTAAGGAATTCAATCAAGGTTTGAACAGTGGCACAGTGACCGCATAGGGATGGCCTCTCTGCCCAATCAACAGAACGTGGTGTTCCTCCGAAACCCGTGCGTCGGCGAGATGATTTGCTAGGTACCGAGACATTGGAAATGAACCATCATTTTGGAGGAGCGTGTGCTCTTTTCTGACTAGAGCAAATTGAGTGTGGGTTGTGAATCTGGACGTACCAACTTATGGCGAGGAAATGAACATGTAATGCATCTAGAACCATCGTGGAATATGACTGTTTTGATAGACCTTTCGATATGGTGGGGGTAGGCATGAAGTCGCAGTGGCGTACCGGCTTCCCAACTTGTGATCGCGACATGCTTTCTGATCAACGCCATTATGGTGCTGCACCCCTCACCTATGTACATCTTCTCGAGGGTACCCCTGATCTCAACCTCAGTCGTATCGAGTACAAGGTGCAAGAGCGTCGAGGAGCTCAGGTGGAAAACTCGGACAGCGAGGATTTCCGGCGACTGGTGAAGTCTGCCCGCCGCGTCCTTTGCTCAAATCCCATGGAGCGCTTGCGGCGTGAATTCAGGAGAGCTAATGTAACGCATCCCCATGCGCCAGTGACAGTCCAGCAGTTGTCAATCGTTGTCTTTATGGAATGGATCCTTCTCCAGAAGAACTCTTAGTCAGCATTGTAGCCAGTATTGGAGCATGTGGCAGCGCATGCTTTGCAGCCCGTAGTGTTCATACACCCCATCAAGAACCAGCTCCTCTCTGTTGAATGTCTACTATGAGTTGGGGTAGCCTCACCCATCTACCGTTTCTGACAGTGTTCGAAGAAAAATGTATTTTCTAGCCGTCCCGTTGCGCTTTTGTGCTAGTAATTCTCTGCGCTGTGGTCGCAACATTTATTTCTATGTATGTGCTAATTTTGATCGATCTAGGTTAGCCAGAAACCCGATATCATGTGAAACTTACTTCCGCCCCTGAGTTTTGCACACCAGTGTAGAAAAAAAGCGGTTGGCAGCTCGTGATATTAACACCCTGAGTGAATACCCAGACATTTGCATTAACACGTTGACGACATCGCAGGTTTTGGCTTTTTTCACCGCATGGGACATTACCGATTTGGCGGGCGCGATTTGGCTGACGCGCATGCGCGTCAGCTCGTCCCATGAGGTGCGTTTTTTGGAACTGAAAGCTGGAAAGTAGCAAAACAAGTGTGCAATGGTAGCAGGGGGAAAGGAGCCTTCAGCGAAGATACCCCCTGCTTGTTTGCACCCTCTCAGCGAAATAGTGGTATCAATGCTAAAGGAGGAACAGACCCAGTTCGGATGTGGGGAAAAAATTGTACCGCGATTCAAATGATATACATGTAAAGCTGGATGAGCATGATTACACCACCTCGTTGAGAGGGCCCAGACAAATCACGTGATGCGTCGTCGACTATGGCACCCCTCAATTTTCAAATTAAGAAAACCTTTCCTCAACTCGAGCATATTCTACCCCCGGAAGGACCATGCCGTTTATAGTTTTCAGGAAGTGTAGTCTATAGAACAGAAACAAGACATCTTGAAAAAATTCAGTCATTTGCGGAAAAAATACGTACAAAGATGCTGACGCGCATGCGCGTCAGAATGTCCCATGCCGTGCCAAAATTCTGACGCGCATGCGCGTCAGCCTGTCGTCAACGTGGTAAACAAACTGTGCACCACAGTGCCCCCTCACCCTTTAGTGGAATAAACAAGAAACATGTGCTAGTAGAATTGTAGGGCTTATTCCAGAAAATAAGGGCATGAGCTTTCGGTGCTAGAGGTGGGGGGAAGCATGTAGCGGCGCGACGTCTGTCAAACGCAGTGGCACTGAGTCTGAGCCTAGAAGGAGGCTCAAGTATGCGATGCCGATCACAAACCATAATGTTACAGCCTACCCACTCCCTCATAGGCTCACGCTCAGACCCATCGCGCTTGAGAAACGGCGCGGCCTCATGGTCCCACCCCCAACTTACTTGACGCCGAGCTGTCAAGCTTTTCGATTAATGAATAAGGAGACCGGGTAGAAAAATGGAATCGCGTGCATTGGCTTCATAACAAAGGAGCGCGTTCACTGATCGGGAATAGGCGAGAACGGAGATCGCAGAACTACTAATTTTTAGATGAGTATTTTTTTGCTGGCAAGTCGACGTGGATTTTGAATCGGCGACACTTAGGGTTTTTAGAAGATGCTTATTCGTTCTAAAACAATATCCATCAAAATCAAGAGTTCAACTTTCTTATGGCGGACTGTGGCCAAAAAGCAGCAGTTAATAATCAAACATAAGTCAAAAATTAATAACAAGGCCATACAAAGATCCTGCAAGTATCGGATCACGTTGCAGAATTTTGGAATCGACATTTTAAGCGCATTACAAAAAATTGTGTAGCTATATACTAGAAATCGGGCGCTCATGTCCTTGGGGGGACATCACAGAAGGGCCGATGGTAAGTGACACTAGGACTACCCCCCAAGGACATGAGCGCCGACAGGTTTTCACCTACCTGATGGCCGTAGCCGAAGATGTCGAAGAGACCAGGAGCAAATCGCTCTGGAACCTTGGCTCCCATAAAAATTCCACTGATCATTAACCAGTTGAAGGCGTTTGTGTGCAGTACAAGCGAACTGTCAGCGGCCGAGTTCTCCGACTGAAATCTTATGAAACGTTAATGTTCAAATAAGCAGAGCAAAGTGTAAAAATAGGTTTCTTAGCGCATTTCAAAAACATTTCCTCAAGAGAGCTAGATCAATAACAACATGAAGGCAGCGGGTACGATAAATTGATCCCCTGTTGAGAATAAAGGTATTGCTACTAAAAGGTGTAGCACTGAAGAAAAATGATGGCCGTGAAACTCTCAAGACAGGACCTTCGTTTCCCAGGTAGATTCCGCTTGGGGCAAGCTATTAGGTTGTCTCATAAATAATGTCGTTTTTCTTTGAACAGAAAATTTGGAGCTAAAACCCTGTGCTTTCAAAACATCTTATATACCATTCGAAAGAGAATTGTCTGCTACTAAAAATGACGTTTTTGTTTTCTATAATCAGTGCGCA
>KZ345943.1:81214-92708 GCA_002352805.1 Teladorsagia circumcincta | reverse complement strand
CCCCCCCCCCCACCTGTCGACCTGTCGAGGATTCCTCAACGCACGCTTGACCCTGGTGGGTACCTTCTCTAAAGCGCCCATTGCTTCTTCATCGTAGCGACGACGAGTCGATGTGAACCCATGTTTGACTTTGTTGGCTTAACTTCTTTTCTCTTCGCTAACGGTTCCACTTACCCAAGGTTCGGTGTATTCTATCATGTTAAAATTAAAAGTCCGTTTATCTGTGAAAATTTTTTATTTTTCATTGTAATAGTTTAAAAGCAATCGAAAACGCTTCATCTTCATGAGTGTATAATTAAGATCCTTGTCGGGAACTCCGGCCACTGATGGGAATAATGTGACAAATGCGGAAATCTATCGCATCATCACCCAGCAGCTCCTTGACGGATTCGCCATTTGGCGCGTGAAAATGTTCAACGACCGAACTTTCGTGGAGCAGACGCGGCGCAGTTATTGGCTCGGCGACCGGTACTATCGCATGGTAAGCTGAGGAGCCTTTCCTCTGTATCTTCCATTTGCGAATTTCGTTTATTCGTCCATTTTTTCTATATTCGGCAGATTTGCAATATTGAAAGTTGAATATATTTGCAATCCGCCAACTATAGACATGCATTCCCCATTGAACTTATTTCTCTGAAGTTGTGTGAAAGCAACATTTCTGCATTTTTTTTTCAGCCGCAAACGGAGCCAAATAATTTGACCATTTTCAGGACAACGATTACTACTGGGTGGCTCGCGATACCTGTGCATACCGAATGAATGAGACGGAAAGGAGAAATCTAGTCTACGAAGACGGTTTACCAATATACGACATCATCTACCAGTAAGTCTGTTTCAAGTAAACAACAGGGAGTGAAACAATAGCACATCGGGAATGTTGCGTTCCAACATGTGAATTGTTACGACCCGTCTCAGCTATTGAGAGTTATTTTTTGAATATGCACTTCTGTAACTATAAGCAGATTACGTAGAACCTTTAACGATGGCTCCAGTAAAGGTGATGGCATCTCGTCAGATGGACTTAGTTGAACACGTTGTTATTCAGGTGCAAACGCTACGAGGAGTATTGCTGTGGCTTGGACTGCTGCCGAATATACGATTTGGAACACCCTGTGACGACACCACCATGGCGCAGACCCCGATGGAACGCAGCCGTCATGTTCACTGCACACACCGTAGTCCTACTTGTCACAGCAGCGTTTTGCTGATCGAATAACCTGCCTATGACTGCTTCCGCACTTTGCACCGTTACGGACGTTGCGGGCAGCGCAGTGACTGCGGATTGGTGTGTCCCCTAAGAGGCCCATTGCGCGGCGAAGGAAGAGACGCAGACGCCAAAGGACGAGTCGCTGCGCATGCTGTAGCTGTTAGGTGTCAGGTTAAATAGAGTGTGCCATACTACGCCCCACATCGTACAGCACGCGCTGCCACTCGTCCTATGCAGCGTCTGCGTATCTTCCTTCGCCGCGCGATGAGCCTCTTGGCGGACACCCCTGCGGATTGCTTCAACACGCACACTGGCGGGTGAGGCGTACTTGGTGCACAATCGGCGCCTTCCGATCGATAATTTCAATTTTATTACTTTCTGTACTTTCATTTGGCCTACGTACCTTGTTGAATCAGCTTGGTTTTTTAGCAGGAAACTTTTTCTTTTTTGCATATGCCACTATTTTTAGTTATTCATAAACGATTATCATCGTGCGGTGAGTTTGACAGTGGCCGTAAGCCTCAGATGGGTTCTTTAGTGCGCCAAACAATACAAAAAAGAAAAAGTTCTAAGTTGGAAAAACAGGAAAGCAACACGGCACGTGAAACACCTAAAAATGTAAAGAATGTAACGAAATGAAAATTGATCGACCGAAAGGTGCCGTCTATGCGCTAAGTACGCGGTCTGTGCGAGTGAGCGTGTTAAAACTCTTCGCAGATTCGTTCAGACCGCACCGTCCGCTCTGTCCGCAACGGCGCGAAGTACGAAAGCAGCGTAAGTGTGTTCGTGATCCAACGATCAATGATCTCATGAGTTTCAATTACAGAGATTTGCGCTCAATTAGCCACTTATCCTTCCAAAATAAGTTGTAACAGTAGCTTCGCACCATGTATTCTAACGAAATTGTATGTATGGAATAAACGAGTAGTCAAATTGATAAAAAGAATGGATGTTTACATAGTTACTCATTGTGAAAACATGATTTTATTCGGCGTTAATAGAGCAATTCATAACAACCATACAGGGGGAGGGATCCAAAAACAGTCACTCTGCTCATAGCTCATCATCAAACTTTTTGTCGCAGAGGGTGCAGTCGTTGATGGAAACTTTACAGCAAAATATAGGGGTCCGTCCAGGAGCAGGAGCAGGCCCACATCACTGCCCTCATGATCTCAGGAAGCGGCCATCTGCCATCGCCGTCCACCTCAGGAAGGCTACTGCAATCGCTCCAGTCTAGAGCTGCTGCACATTTCTTCGATCCGTTTACTAGTGGGTGTCTTTCTATGCACCGTAGCTCCGACTGTGCGAGAACCCTTTCGACCAGCTTCGCAGGTATGCTCTCAATGGGTTTACCATGAGTCGAGGACTTCGTTGACCTCGAAACGTACGCCATGAAACCATGGGAAAATTCTCCGAAGACTTCGATGTAGAAGGCTGCTGTGAAGTTTTCTGATAAATTATGTAGAATGCGCTCTTTAAATCGGTTGGAGGCGTTTGAGTTGCTTTCGCTGAAGTTCAATTACCTCGAAAAGGAAGGGGACAGCAATTCATCTTCTTTGCTATCATCATATCTTCCTTTGCTACATCATACGTTTGTCTATAGCTGCTATTAGTCATGCAAAAATGGTGCCTAGAGTCCACTGTGAACTACATAATTTTACGGGTAACAGCGACGTCGGAAATTTTCCGAAGTTTCGCATGAAAGCAAAAAAGTAAACCCGCAACGAAACGGATCCTACGAGCTCTTGCGCAAAAACTCACACATTTCTGCGCTTTGCGGCTTCATAAATTTGTTCTAGGATTCATTTACCAGACTTGGAAGGTAGCATTAAAATCAGATATTAATTGCGAACGTTTCACAAGAATGCTGGGCTGTGAACAAAACTTTCGCCCTAGACGGGACTCGAACCCGTACCTTTTGCTGTCCGGGCAAGTGCGCTACCAGTTACGCTACTGGACACCATTTTATTCCAGCTCAGCTTTCCATGGTATACGTACCATAGCTTTCAGCACTCACACGTATAACGTGTTGAGCCGGCCGATCAAGAACAAGTCAAGCCTTGCGGTTCACTGCACTATCGGTTAACCGGCTCAACACATACGTGTGAGTGCTGAAGGCCATGGTACGTATACCATGAAAAGCTGAGTTGGGATGCATTGGTGCCCCGGTAGCGTAACTGGTAGCGCACTTGACAGCAGAAGGTGCAGGTTCGACTTCCGTGTGGGGCGGAACTTTTGTTCACAACCTAGCATTCTTGTGAAACATTTGAAATCAGCGTTTAATTGGGACTCCACGGAAAGAACGAAGGTCGAGGAGGGAGATTGTCTAGTGGGGAGGCCGGTGGACCTCTTGAGGGTTCGTACAGACATGCAACCGGCAGCGGAAGATTTGACCGCGGAGAGCCAGCATGGCTTAAAATTGGCGAGTCCGGCGATCTCCGCCCACCGTCTATCTAATTAGGTACTCGCCGCGGATCTATACGCAGCAAGTGATTGAATAGCAGAGAGAGCGTTCCACTGAAGAGGGCACAAAGATGGCAGCCACATCAATGCCGAGATCAAGGCGAAAGAGAGGGGTTCCATTTCTCGAGCTCTGGGCCGTTTTTCATGGTTTCGCTTCCTTTCTGGTACTGCACACCATCCCTACCTTAATTTGGAATGAGTTGCTTTTTCACTTTTTTTCACTTTCTTTCGCTTTTTTTTAAGTCTGCCTTTGACGTCACGTGTACTTATGCGGATTTCATCTTGAACGAACCTGGCCACTTGGAGAGCTTCCCTTGTTAGACTCCAGTACCAGGGAATTCATGTCATGGTCAAAAGTCACATTGTCATAATTGTGTTCTCAAACAAGTAGCTTATTAGGAGCGATGATTCTCTCCGAATCCATTACTTATGACCTCAAAGTGCATTTTCTTCCTGATATGTAGATGGTCATTCATGGGTGATCTTTCTTGAACATTTCGTAGCTGTGTACGTGACAACAACAAAGTCAAAGTTCGAATCGCTGACCCCTGTGATTAGATAGCAGAGAGAGCGCGTGGCATCAATACCGAGATTAACTATGCAGAGTTAGAGGAGTGAGGAGAAAGGAACGACAAAGAGGAACGAGGACGTCAGTCCGACTGATGTTTGATTTATCCTGTTCTGATTCACGAGCACACCCACTCAAATAAGTTCTCGAGATCTCATCGGATAATCTCGGCGAATCCATTTGGTTTTCGAAAATAAGAAAATTGTGGTTTGAACTTAATACGCAGCTTATACAGTTACACTTCAGCCACGTTACACTTAAAGCAACAGTCTCAGCAGGGTGGGCGTGGTCGGCATCGGCTGCAGTCCCCTCGGCCAATTCCGACCCCGCACACTTCGTAGCCATTCAGCTCCTTTCCTAGCGACTCTCCAAGGTAAGTTTAGTTCAGTCGCACTTCTTAACTAGGAGCTAAACAGCTTCGAAGTGTGCATGGTCGGAATTGGCCGAGGGGACTGCAGCCGATGCCGGCCACGCCCACCCTGCTGAGACTGTTGTTTTAAGTTCTGCACAGTTCGATGGATCTGCTAATGTAGCATTTGATTCAAAATTTGATATTTCGATAGACAAAGCAGGACCGTGACCTGACCTAAATATTGAGTTGGAGCATAATATTGTAGCGCTTACATTTTTCATTTTCGCACATACACAAACGTTCTTGGCAAAACAGAAAGCAAAAAATCAAGTGATCTTTATCTGTCACTATGACGATTTTGGTTGCACTTCGCATGGAATCACTGGTTTCTGAATTGAAAAAAAGACAACGAGCCCGTTTTCGAAGTCATCAATATTACCATTTCGTACGACATGAATATGGCTTCAATTCACACGTAAAAGGTACGATCTATTAGAGAAAGGTTCGATAGTAACATTGGATTCTGAAAAACTCCTGTTCCGGCGTTCTATATTCTTTATCTAAATCGAGGAATAGCAGCTGTCGAAATGCCGATTTTTGCAGTGTGGATTTCCCAATTCTAAGCGCTATATCTGATAACGGTTATGACTTTTAGGAAAATGGTAGATACTTTATTATAGAGCGAAGAAAGTATTTTCAAAAGATATACGCGGTTTTTTTGGGTGATGCTTGTATCGATTTAGTTTACACGTTCGAAAAAAAAAACGCCACGATGTTATGCTTCAAAATACATAACTTTGAATGCGTATGTGTTTACGCACCCTTCAGCTCTTCTCTGAGCATTTCACGGATCGCGAGCAAGCGAGAGCTGTGCTAGGAAATCTTGTCGTTCGGTCTCAGGTGACCATTCCGAATGTTTCATTGTTAGGCGGTTGTCAGACTTCGCGATCCGAGCGATTCGCTAGCGTCTGCCGTCGCGTCGCCTACAACGAACGGAGCCATTCGCTCTTCAACGCGCCCGCGAACGCTGACGAATCGCTAGTAACGTATCGCCCGTTTCGCAAAGTCTGACATCGGCCTTAGACTTGTTTCTTCGCTATGTTCCCATGCTTTCCTTGTTCGATTGCTCGGCTTTCTTGTCGGCTATCGCATTGTGTCTTCTCGTCATGCCACCAACCCCTCACAAAAGAAAAGTGGTTCTGATTGCAGTTTTTGGCCGCTCTTGTCTCTTCTTTCTACACTCTGATTCACTTTACACCTCTACTTTTATTTGCAAGCACAAAAAACCATCAAAAGCAATGAAGTTGAGGGCTTTTTTTGTGATGTGGACATTCCTACGATGTAAAGTCACAGCGCAGAGTGCGGCGAGAGGTCGTTTTGAAGCAGAGATTGCAGACAATACCTCGTGTGCCTAGGCATAGCACACAACCGCTCGTAACGTAGGTGAACGGTGTTAGCGACCTTGTCGTATTTTTCAAGTTGCCACAGTTGCATTACCTCTGCGAATGCGGTCATCTGATCACACAATGGTCTGTGGTAGTCACGCGTACTGCTTACCTTTGCATCAAAGTTGTTTATGATCTAACTAGAGTTTACCACTCAACATACAAGAAAATTGAGCTGCTTGTACATTTCAAGGTGAAAAAGTGAACAACGTCCTTCAGCGGATACATCAAGTGCTTCTAGCGACTAGGATGCATGCAATCCCTCAGAGAATAGTATCGGGACGAGTTTCGATCCACTTCTTCAGCGCAGGAATCGAGCGGATTTTTTCTGCATGGGCTTTCACCTGCAATGCATTAACACGTAAAGATTCTCAGAATCATCGTCTCCGCAATACATCTTCACTTTCAATTCCAATATTAGAGAAAGGCTCCAGATTCATAAGTAATCACCTCAGGGAAGCTGTCGTAAAGAGTCGGGAACTTCTTTGCCCATGTGGCTATTTCAGCCACAAGCAGGTCAACCCAGGTCAGCGAGTCTCCAACAAGGTAGCCTGAACGTTTTTTCATGAAAAAAAAACTTCCTGTGGTGGAGGTGCTAGCTTCACGACCGTAAAGGATGCGAAAAATTAGCATCTCGAAACGCCTTATCAAGACCTTCCAAGGAAAATGGGCTCTGACACTGGCGATTTACACGCCATTCCAATCAGAACAAGCAATCAGTCGCTCACTCAGAACAAAGTAGTAAGAGAAATATCATTGATTCGATTATTGGGTAATATATCTAATAAAATTCAGTGAAATTTCGAGAAAAGGGAAGAGGTAAAAGAGGAAGAAGTTGTGGAGTGAGCCACCGCTAAAAATTGGCTATTTGGAAATGCATTCGATGTTGTAATAGAGAAGACCAAGAACTAACTTAAATTTCCGGGATCCAAAATCCGAGCAGTGTTCTTAATCCAGGAAAGGCGGCGTGTTGAGGAAAATGGGAGATCACTATGCTTCGAAACTCACCAGATTTGTTGTTCTTGAGGAATTTCGTTATGAAGGTGAAGAATTTGTGGTGACTTGGCACGAAAAGATCTTTACCGAGAGCGTTCTGAAATGGAATAATTTGAGTATAAGGTGTTAATCAATCGTGGAGCCACGAAGGTGAAATTATCGCACAAGTAGGCATGAGAGGCAAGGCGCATTCGCTCACCAAATCACCCTTCTCGAAGCCCAGCAATACTCTGAAGTATGGACGAATTTCGAAGAGGAGGTCCTTCTGCTGATCAGCGATTGAGTTGACGAGCGCCTCATCCCATGCATTCTTACCAGCATAACCTCAAAAGCAAATGATGTGGTAAGTGTTGGAGATAAAGTAGAGGTGGTTCATGGCGCGTTAATGAAATGTTTGAAAAAACGGTTGAAACCCTAAAATTGGGTCTCCTTTTTCGGAGTTTAGTGTTAATTTCCACCACCCTTGTGCATATTATCTTTCATCCACTAGAATAGTTTTCCCACTAAGGCGGTGGCACCACGGGCAAGGGCCTGCTAGGAGCGTCCTTCTCCACAAAGTGCCTTCCCTTGGAAAGCTTAAGCTCCAGCAACCTTACAGCAGGATTCTATTCTTCAACACACAGTTCATGGAACTACCTCAGCCGGGTGCAACAAGCCCCGACTCAGGGTAGATTCCCCGACACTCTGTGTCTTGACACAGTTCTGGTCGATGATGCAAATCTCATGGTTAGGAATAGAGGAAGCTCCAAAGATGCAGTTTTGGGACCCATTCCCCGAGTTGGGCCTTGTTGTACCTGATGCCTGGCTTCAAGAGGACAGCTGCCAAACTCATCGAGTGTTCCACTAAAACAAACCTACCGAACTCTTTAGCCAAATAACGAGCGATAGTGTGGGACTGAGCAAGTTGTTTCCCATCGACTTCCAGCACTGGCACCTGACCGAACGGCATTTCTGAACATAATTGGACTTCACCTTATTGTTAGCAGCGTTTTCACACGCTTACATAACTCTCAAAAACTGTTTAGGACATAGACATTACCATCTTTGTGCTTTGCAAACTCCTCAAAAGTGTACCGGACATCTTCAAAATCTTTCCCTGCGACGACGAATATCTAGAATGTTTATATGGTTGTGGTAGGAACTAATATAAATCGTGTATGGGTCAATTTAATCTTGAGAATTTCTGAACTAGGATCTTCCAATGCATTTTTACAAGTGCACACTTAGTAGACTATTGTATCAACGAGAAGTAGCGCTACCTTTAGCTTTAAAATGGATCAAATGTTCACATTCAAGGGTGTAGCAGCCCAGTTCACCTACCTGACGACTGATTTCAGCAAGACCACGGAATGGTAAATATGTTAGCCTGTAGTGAACCATCCTGTAAACAATCCTGATCATATAATAGTATCATCTAAGAAGTAGGTATTCGTTCTTTAATTAGAACACCGTAGCCTAGAATCCGCTCGTGAGTTCACATTGAGGCTCTACTTGGCTACTCCAGCGTTCCTTGACCACATGCTGACGCTGGATTCATGTACACATGCACCCCCATATTTGGCAAGTGGCTCGCTAGTGAAAGAAGAAAACTCGATAAGCTGCCAAGACAACCCAAAAGTTCTTTTAATAGAGCTCTTCCTGTTGGGACAAACCTGTTCGGTGGGTTTGCTCCACAGAACCTGACCTATACTATCCTTCCGTTCACAACGTCTCCCGTATTACATATAGAGAAATTTTCCACTATACCATTCGCGAAACCAATGTGTCTAGTGGTCTGACAGCCCTAAGATTTGAAATGTTTGGGATCCGAAACCAATCACAATTCGTGTTGTTCAATCTCGCGGAAAGGAGTAATGATGGCAATTATGTTCATTCATATCACATCTCTTCGGAAGCACCTTGCAGCAAGTTGGTGCCTCCATGAGGTAACAAGAGATTGTTATGGAATCGCATATTCATGATGAAGGGCTCTAGGAGTGTTTCAGCCTACTCAAGTTGCCTCTCACCCCACCGTCCGTGTCACTCAGCAATCCTGGCTCCGTGAAGTGAAAAAAGAAGGCTAACCTGCAGTTTGAACCAATGCATGCGGTAGATCAAAGTGTCTTCATTACAGCGTCAAAAAAGAAGCTCTATGAAATAGGTCGCAAAGAATTCCCATTAATATAAGAGGACAAAGTTGCTAGATTGAAGGGAGATTGATTTGATCTCTAACCGTTCTTTGCAACCACACCAACGATGACTGTTGAATATGTTGCGTTTAAGTTGGAAAAAAATATCGGCGGCCTCTGAAGAAATCAGTTGGTCCTGTTGTAGACCGATGAATGAATTATCTCAAAAGGTGCAATTTATCCGTTATTGCACCCTCCTCTTTTGAATAGTGCTCTCAGTTTGTACATCGGCATCTACTTTTCAAGGTTCTGACCTTGTCAATGGAAGCGACTACTGAGCAAGCCGTGAAGCATATCTGAAGTGAGAATTTCGGCGGTGCTTCAGGAGAGTTCTGCTACCAACAAATTAACTGAACTGCTAGGGTCTAATGAGAAGGAAGACGAGGAAGGCTTTCAGGTCATCTTTCTGCATAAACTCTAATTAAACGCTAAAAATTTCTCTTCATGTGTAACAGCTGAGCTCAATGAAGGTTTCAAACAATTTATAAAACAGGCAGGAAGGAAGGAACTGGTGCTGTGCAGCGATCCAATGCCTAGTAAAGTCATCAAGAGTGCGAAGGAATTCGCTAACTTTGTACTCTATTCCAATGTATTCTCAGAAAAACCTGCACTTTGACGAATTGTAGATAACGAGAGTCTATATTGCGATAGAACAAATAATTGATAACTTTGCAAAAGGCCAAACTCGCAGGGCGAACAAAACACTGTTTGCGGATGGCAGTGCAATTCATTCTGTGCAGGTGTAGGTAATCCCCCGTAACGTCGACCACAGTAGGGGAAAAAAACTAATCTGAAGTCGTTTTGTGCCGTTGGGGGGAAGGTTACATTGTTCTGTTCGACACCTCTCTTACTCTTTCTATCGAAAAAGTTTCAGTATTGGCTCGAATAGGCAACATAACGGAGTACATTCGTTAGATAGTTAACGTGCAAGGTTCATTTTTCGGTTGGCTCGGACGAGAGATAGCGCTGATCTCTTCTGAAGGTGCTTACAAATTAGGCCATCGGCAGGTAGTCTTGAACATCCATGCCATGCCATGCCACCCTCTGCGCTGTCCCACTTTAAAATTTTCTCCTAAACGGTTGATAGGAAATATCGCAATTTTTGCAAGATCCTTTTGAAAATTACAGAACTACGATTTTATCAGGAGAAGACGTTGATTAGACATTTTTTTAGCCGTTTGAATTCTTTCTCTGGGTGAATTGGCGTGTGAAGGCCAGTAGTGTTCGCTCATCGTGAAGCTTGAAAAAGGATTTTCATTGAGACAACTTCTAAAATGTCCACTCAGACAAAATTAATATTATATAATTTTGGGCTGTCTCGTGTACCCAGAAAAATCACTGCATGGTTTGACCAAATTGCCTCGAATCTGGAAAAACCAACGCTAGACAAAGGTTCTGCACTGTTCATGGTGAATACCTTCAAGGAAGCTCTATTTGGGAATACTTTCTGTAAAGCGCAGCGGTAGTGACCCAGACTCCCAGCAGAAGGTGGTGGGACCGACTCCAGTTCATGTCCATACTCTTGCTCTTTTTCGTCAAATAGTGGTCTCAGAATTTCTCTAACTCTTTCCAAAGGGTGTTCTCCGATAAAAGGAGCTTCAATAGAGGTAGAATTTTTCGACACCCTTTGGGAGGATCAGTTGCTTTCCTATAACGCCATCGTTACAGAAATCGAAACGCTCAGAAAAATTTAGGCCTCTTTCGAATTAGAAATGCTGCAGGATTCTTGACGAAAAGTTTATCAACCGCATAAATGAGGCTCTAATCACGCACGGTTGGACTGCACGGATATTTCCGCCATTCTTGCGCATATTTTGCCTTTTTCGTGAGTTCGATATCGGCTTGACTTTCGTCATCACCTGAAAAATTGAAATTGTAGATAAACCTGGCAGTTCCACCAAACAATGAAGTTCAATCGAGAAAGATAGGGTAGTTTTGTATATTTACATGCATATCGACAAGTGGCCCTTTCCTTAAAAATGAAAATAAAGGTTTCCTTGTTTTCGATAATGATGTAGACACTCGGAGACTTATTATTATTGTGCACATATTTTTCTCAAAGGATTTCTTAAAAATTCACCACCGTGCGAACACGAACCTTTCAGGTGATCTCATTTTTATGCAAAGCAATGTAAGTATATGAGTCATTTTGATATACTTACATTGCTCTACTTACACTACTCTTTTTGAATGGCCGCACTGACTAGTTGACCTTTTTCTATGAACTATTAGGTTGTCTCATAAATAATGTCGTTTTTCTTCAAACAAAAATTTTGAGCTAAAATTCTATGCTTT
>KZ345943.1:62665-73268 GCA_002352805.1 Teladorsagia circumcincta | reverse complement strand
CATCACGAAAATTTTGAAAGAAAATAAAAGTGGTAAGTCTCTCAAACTTCGACTTTGATCCACAGCTATATAATATTGCTACTACATAATAGCGTGCCTGCTATATACCTCAATATGCCCCCATCACAAGCCATCATCGAGATTCGTCAAAATTTGCATTGTAGGTTTGCGCTCTGCAGCAACCAAATTGAGCATTTTCGTATGTATGTCGTACCTCCCGGTGAAAAAAACGTGGTCCGCTGACTATAGTTCCTTTATAGTTTTTCTTTATGCCGTTGACATGAAGGTTACAGCAGGCCCAAGGAGAATGCGATCGTCTGAAAGCTGATGAGCTGCTCTCAGCTTGCAAGGTCCGCTAAGAACGTGCCTGAGGCCACTCTTCCCGTTGCTCAAAAATCACAGCAGTGGAAGAGTGGTAGCGCTGATTAACGGCGCACTGCTTGAGCTGGAGCAGCGCTTGTAAGGCCAGTGTACTCATGTAAATGTAGGATCGACTGCGAAATGGCGCAACACGAAGTGTCCATAAGAGAGAAAGGTTCTCCTTCCCTAATATCATATTCTTACCCCGTTCTCATGTAAGACCAAAATGCAGAAACCATATAGCTGATTTGAGAAAAGTGCTTAGTACTCCGCATGCAGTTTTTCCGCTACATTTTTGTATGGAAGGTTTCGCTGGTAAACTCTAGGTCCAGAATTGCTATTTGCAAGCAGATTTTATCGTAACGTAGCGTATGCAACCAAATCCAAATTCAGTTGACATAGTTCACTCTCATGCAATCTGTTCAGGGTACCTCGTTGGAGACTCGCTGACGTGGGTGGATCTGCTGGTTGCCGACTCGGCTACACTTACAAAGAAGTTCCCTACACTTTATGATGGTTTTCCGGAGGTAATCATCACTACTGAACAGTATCCTTTGTCTCAAAAGCTAACAATCCCCCTAAAACGCTGCAGTGGAGAAGAGCGATCGACCGATCAGTTTGCTGTTGATTGGTTGGATTATGTACTTGGAAAAAATGCCAAAAACAGTTGAAGAAGAAGAAGGCCTTGTTCTACCAATTCAGTAAATCATACAAGTCTAAATTCGGTGAGGGAAGGGGGGGGGTTGTATGCCTCTTCGACTGTCTTCGACGAGATTTAGGTGAATATTACCTAACGACCAACGACCCGTTGACAACCGTACAAGGGGGAGGGAAAGAGTCACATCGCAAATATGTAGTGCACATCACCAAGGTTTTCGTCCCGCAAGGTGCCATATTCAAGAAAGCTCTACTGCATAGTATTCCATAGATGTCCCTCCGTCAGAACCAGGCCCTCCTCTCCCTCATCATCTCTAGAATATGACGTCATCCGCCATCATCGTTGAGCTTGAGAGGCCTACCGTAATCGCTCCAGCCGAAGTTGCTACATAATTTCTGATCGCTTAACTGGTAGCTCGCTTCTTATGTTAAAGAAGTAGCTGTAACTATGCAAGACCGCTTTTGACTAGCTCTACAGATACCGTAGCGATGGTTTACGATTCCTCGAAGACCTTGCTGAGCGCGTACCCATATTCCGATCCAACATATTCCGATTTCGTCATGCTAAACGGTCTTATTAAGTTTTCTTTTCTGACAGAGTGGAATGCCCTTCAATTCCCAGTTGGAATCATTCGATTTCAATCTAAAAATGTGTGTTGGTTTGGTTTGGCGAGGAGTGGCGCTTTTTTTTACCCCCCCCCCTGTATGTACCACCCACGAAGTAATTGTGCGGCGTAGCTACACCTTTACATAATGCGCACGTTTACTAGGCTCCAAACTGACTTAGCTCTATTCCTTCGACATAACTAGCCTAACTCCAGCGAAAATTGGGAAGTAACATTCTGTCATGCTCATTGCCTCGGAATTCTGAGCCACTTTATCAGAAAGCTTCTCACTGTATTCCATTTTAAGGTAAAAGCGCATGCAGAAAAAATACGCTCCATCCCGGAACTGAAGAAGTGGATCGAAACGCGACCAGACTCGGATTTCTGAGCGCCCATTTTTTATTGATGTTGCTGCTGTTGTTTTTGATCACCATGTCACAATACTTGAAATGAACACAGTGCACTATTTGGTTGTGTTGAAATATTCCCAAGAAATTCTTCGAAGACATACTTTCTGGGATGGATTCTCAGAACAAGTAGTATCCTTGCGTAATCGGAAGAACAAAACCGGGCCAAACAGCCTGTGGAGTTGGCCGTTGTTCAGGTGTAACGATAGACCGAAACGGATCCATGACTAAACCCCACCACACGAATTTCGCGAAATCCTGACATAAATGTCGTACTTGGAGAGGTTTAAAGGTGAATCCGCCTTCGCCTTTGCACTCTTAAGAAATCCTTATGTTCCCCTTCCTCCCCGCTTAGGCGAGTCTCGATACGACCCCTACAATACCATACACCGAGAGCATATACTGTGGGAGCGTGGAAGAGGAACGAACGAAACCAAACCGCATTGCTACAGATTAAAAAAGTGAGCGAAAAAGAAGCAAAAAGGATGGAAGGGAGTGATATTGGTCGAGGTTCAGGATAAGATTCGAAAAAAATTCATGGTCATAAAACAGTAGTGTCTACGCATTTTTTCGGAGCTTGGAGGACGTTTCGTTGATAGCGCGAAGTTATGAGCTCCCGACGACCACAAATTCTTTCAAAAATGCTATTTTGGAAATCTAAAGCCAGATCACATGATGGAAATTCTTCCAAAAACATTTAAGTTGCCTCGAAAATCATCAATTCTTGAAATAGTCCCGGTTGCATTGGGACAAGTTCCGAGCCATTTTTTCCTGAGCATGTGTGTTTTTGAGATTTCAGTGGTTGCACTTTTTTCACATCCGATTTCCTTTTTTCACCTTACGAGTGTGTCAAAGCCACGAGACTTGGGCTTTTTAACGTTTACGAAAGTGGTCCTGGTGATCCGCCGCGTAGAAAGCGGTCCTTGGGCAAAAATTTTCTCGCTTGCTCAAAAAGGTCAATCTGTTCGCACTATTGCACTTTCTTGCATTTCGCTTGGCTGATTACTATGCATGTTAAGTGTGACTTTATACTTTACTCTAGAAGTTAGCTATGAACTCAGTAATGGATTCTTAGCAAATTTTCAGCGGTAGCTTCAATAAGAACAGCATTTTTAGGGCCGCAAACCAACTGCGGGATATAAGGAAGCCATGTGAATAGGACGGAGCGGTTCCGCGTCATAATCAATTAATTAACAATACGTATGCTGTTTTATTTATGACCAGATTAGTCCCCCGTCAACCGCCGGGACCACCCTTTCTTGCGCTATCTCCTACGCTACTTTTTATGACACCAAAATCTCGTAGAGAGAACGCTTATACACAGAGTGTTTCATATAGTAAAGATATCATCATGTCATGACATGACGTTGAAACGGGATTCCGATACTTGATAATCTTGGAAGCGTTAGGGATTGGTTTTCCTTCTTTCCTCCGCCGTCTCCTCCACTCTTCCCCTTCACTACCCTCTATCTTCTACGGCAGCTTCTTGTGGAATGAATGAGAGTGTGTTCAGAAAGTGTTTATGTAGCCGCTGGGTAATATCACAATCACGCCATTGCAAAACATCGAGAGCTCAAGCCCTGCGAGCTAACCGATTGTGCTAGCGGTCTGTTTACCATGAGCTCCTTATTACTCACTTCATTTTGCGGACGGACATACATACATACATACATACATACATAATACATACATACATACATACATACATACATACATACATACATACATACATACATACATACATACATACATACATACATACATACATACATACATACATACAAACCGACACACCAAGTTAGCGGTTTATAAAATAGAAGGATGTGTCGATATCGCTGATATGTATTGACCTCATGACTTTGTTGACTTTGAATATGCCTTCGTAAATATTTGGTATGATTTATTGATAAATGTCGCTTCGACTGCCACTCAAAAGTAGGTGTCTGGGCGAGATGAGATCCATTTCTTCAACGTCGGATTCGAACGGACTTTCTCAGCGTGAGCCTTCATCTAAAAACACAATAGTGATGAAGTATATGAGAACACAGAAGCTTCGTCTCTGATCTCGCAAGCCATTCCCACTGGTGAAATGAATTATGCTGTGAAGTCAAACATACCTCTGGAAAACCATCATAGAGAGTCGGATACTTCTTGAACCATGTGGCTATATCAGCCACCAGAAGATCAACCCAGGTTAATGAGTCACCAACGAGATATCCTAAACATTTCTTTTAACGATAGTTCAGCTCTTTTATTCTTCCACATCAAGCTGATGAAATACCATAGGAATTCGGATGGTATAACGTTCCTTCTTCAAATGGAAAAGGGAAATTTCGCTCCTAAACATGGGCCTGAAGCTGACAGCTGGCGACAGGGAGGTACATGAAAAACATGCTATGAGTAAGATGAGCTCCGTAAAGTAGCACTGTTACGAGATTTGGGACAGGAATCTGCTTTAAAGCAACAGTCTCAGCAGGGTTCTAAAAATTTGATGCTAGTGGTGTGGGACGATGCGCTAGCCCTAGTCAACTACATATAAAGAGAAGCTGACCAAAAAACTTACCTTCAAATGCCGCTAGAACGGAGAGAAGCACTAGCGATGGAGGAGGGGCCTATAATTCCTGTACATGCCACCCCTTCGCCGTCGGCTGGCTGCTGCATTGGTACCACAGAGACTATTCGAAATCGGTCCTTGAAAGCAACCAATGTGGAGCCTTGCGGCTGTACCAATAATGGAGCAGTGTGGTTTTACTAAATGTATTGAACCTCTGAACACGACTTCGCTGACGATTGAAAGTGAAGGTGTAGGGCGCATTTACCGCGGACAGACAGCTCGTCCACCCCATTCTTCACTTCACTTTTGAGCCGAGGAAAAGGAGCCCCCGCTTTGATGCCTCTTCGGCCTTTTTCTTTTCCCTTTTTCTTTATCATCAATACTTCCCCTACCACCCGCTTAACTCTTCGAATTCGATCTGAGACTGTTGCTTTAACACTTGGAGGCGTTTTTCTACTCCTGGCGAAAGGATTCTACTAGGCAGGTGCATGAGATGATGATGCAACACATGAGCACTAAAAGGCACTGTCACCGAGGAAGAGAAACCGATTTAGGAACGAGAGAAGGGATGAGCTAACTCGAAAGATGAAGCTTCCTAAAGCGCGATTCCCGAACAGGGTACTTTTTGCAAGCGATAGAGCGTCTGGCACCTTTGCTACGCACTTTCGCGTGCGAAGGTGCTATATCTGCAAACTTTTAGGCAGTTATACCTTCCCATCAGAATAATCAAATACTTAAACTTCTCATGGCAAATGACTTTGAGTCTAAAAACTTACTCCCTCGCAATCTTTGATAGGTAGAGGCACGTCAGCGACTAAAACAAGGGAAATTTTGTTGGAAATGTGGCAGAGGCAAGCGAACTAGAGATCCACAGCATCTATTCTCTAGAAGGGATGCATTCGAGAGAGCAAGTGCGTACACACCAGTCGCACACAGTACTGCGCGACAGGGGAAGGTGTTGATGAATGGTTAGAGTAATGTGGCCGAGAAAGGAAGGTGCATCCTGAAAGCTACTTGTAATGCGCCGGATCTCGGAAGCATTTCAAACTCGGATCACTATGAGATTGAGTACCGCAAAAATCGTGTTTTCGAGAAGCACAAAGAATGCCATCAGCTCGCTTTACTGCGCTTGCTCAGCACCGGGTTTGCGGTGCCATTTTTCTCGTACTCAAGTCTATGCTTACTACAGATGAAAAGCTTACCAGACTTGTTGTTTTTGAGGAACTTTGTAAGGAAGCCGAAAAGCTTTTGGTTAGCTGGCAGAAAAACATCTTTCACAACAGCTTCCTAAATTAGCACGTTCTCATACGACACTGTTGTCGTTTGTAACAAGACGTATTGTGCTGTGAACAGCCGAAAATTGTTGTATTTCCGCAATTTTTCTTACCAAATCGCCCTTCTCGAATCCATGCAAAACCATGTAAAACTGCCGAATTTCGCGTGTATAGTCTTTGTATGCATCGGCAATCGAGTCTACGATGGCTTCTTCCCAAGCGCTCTTGCCGGCAAGACCTGAATAAGGCTGCTTAGGCTGCAGTTCTAAAATTGTCGGCTCAAAAGCAACGATTATGATTATTTAATAGTGCGTTTAGGGTACATAAGAACGATTGAAAGGGAAATAAGGAACCAAAAAGAGGATGCATGATGTTTTTGAAAGGATAGGCAAAGGCGAGGTAAGCAAACCAGTCCGTCTGCCGTTTCTGCTGGGGCCGTATGCTGAACGTTGGCGAGGGGATGGGGTCTCCGGCGGTCAAAGGACCACTTCAGCTCGGTCCTTCAAATCGCCTTAATTTGTTTTGGTAAAGTGCCTGACGGCTGCACCACTTCCGTCATCACTCTCCTACCGTACCGACCAAGTTCAACTAGTCCGTCGACCGTCGGGGATCTCGATCCATCCCCAACACTCAGAATACGGTCCAAGCAGAAACGCCGAACGGGCTGGTTTGCCTACCTCGACAAGGCCCTTTTGGAGTCGGGTGAAGGCATTACACTTTACGAAGTTCCGCATGAAGATAGATGTGCTAACGGGCGTTTTTGGTATGGCAACTTTCTTTTTTCCCTCTTCCTCATTGATGCGATTTTTTTGCTCTACTTCAATTGCTATGGATTGTTTTACAGGAAAATTGCATTCAGCATATAGAGGAGGTACCACACACTAGCGGAACACATGGGAGAGTGCAATGTGTACTTCACAAGAATGAAAGTGGTTAAGTGAGGTGTTCCAGAGGAAGGGATTCTGTAAAAGCAACAGGAATAGCGCTGAATTCTGGTGACACTTCAAACTTTGGTACTCTCTAAGGCCACGGCCATCAAAATAGAACATTTCAGCCTGTACTGAACATTGCAAAATCTGATTCAAATTTCGCCCAGTTCACTTTCAAATTTGACTTGTAACCAAACCACTGCCTTCACCGCCTTCGGTTCGCGCTTACCGAACTTCCTAGCTAAATAGCGAGCAATGGTATGCGATTGAGCCAACTGCTTTCCATCGAATTCAAGCACTGGCACCTGGCCGAACGGCAACTCTGAATGCGTCAATATATAAACTTTGATCACAAGGATTCAATCCGTTTTGTTCTGAAGCCACGTTGAATAAAGTGATCTCACCTTCCTTATGCTTCGGGAACTCTTCGAAACTGTACCGCACATCTTCAAAGTCACACCCACCTACGACTAACACCTGAAAATTCCAAAATTTGATAAAAATTTCCAGTAAACAGTCTAAGCTGTGAAGAAGTTTGCTCACTTGACGAACAATTTCTGCAAGGCCACGACCATCAAAATATTTCAGCTTGTAATGAACCATTCTGAAACTTGTTCTGAATGAATGAGGCAAGGTACGGTTCAGAATCTAATGAAAAACTACGGTGGTTGAGGTGAAATGTCAGCGTTCACGGTCTCGAAAACTCTTTGTGAGTAAGAGAGAAGAAAGAATGATCGTTGGCTGATTTCTGATCTTCGTCAGTGAATCTGACCAAGAACCATTCACTATAGAGAACCGGACAGGGACCGCTAATCAAAGTCACGCCTTGCTCGGTGCTAGCGGAGATTGCAATTCGCCAGTAAGGTCAGACTGATTGTCTCAAAAGGTCGAAGATCACATGAAGAAGAATATTAACTCTTGAGATGGTACAGTAACCTTCAACGGAGCAACTTTGAAATCGAGGTAACCTCTTTCAGCTTGTACCCCGGAGCAAAACGCTTTCCAAGCAGGGCCGCTTTCACAGAGAAGATACCTGTCTTTTGAGTAGGTTGGGGTCAAACACAACGAGCGCTGGGTAAAAGTGTAAAATCTTGGCGGAACGCCGGATTAAAAACGAAGTGATCGATTTCGAGTTTCATTTCATTTTCTATCGGTGTAGAGCAGGAATCCTTAACGTCAATCGGACATCGGTGGGATAAGCTTGGGCAGAGAAATGTTTAAAGCAACAGTCTCAGCAGAGTTATAAAAATTTTGTGCTACGGGGTGAATATGATGCACTAGCCCTAATCAAGGCCATAGGAAGTGTCATTAACTAAAAAACTTACCTTAGGAAGCCGCAAAGAAGCTAGGAAGACGCAGTGATGGGGGCGGTCGCAAGTATCTTAGGGAACGCCCATTTGCATGGGTTTTACTTGCTTATTTCATTTAATTGTTGTATTTCTATTTTTATATGATGCACATGTCTCTAATTGTATTAGGGTAAATGCGGTTGAATCCTGCGAAGCAAGTAGTTCAGACAACTCGTCCACTAGGTGGAACATGAAAGGCTTTGCCGGCAGATTTTTTTCTTTTTCCTTTATTACCAGTCAACTCTTTACCTACAACTTCGTTACCAACCGCTAAACGCCTCGAATTCGTTCTGAGACTGTTGCTTTAAATCAAGGAGTTTCTACTGAGTTTTATGGCTCAGCAGTTGGAACACCAATTATTGTACTACCAGTCTAACTCCGCACACTACCGCGTGCATGACACACCTGGCTCGGAGGATTTGAACAGCCGGTGAAGCGTTAGGTTCCGCAGCTGAACAGTTTTTTCGAGGAATGTATTAGTTGGCCATTCTATAAGCTGCCCATTTTTAAGCTCACGGTATGATACGCGCGGTGGAGTGCGAAGCTAAAGTGGTGTCTGTAAACAATCACCATGCATTGGATGCCAGGATGATCTAGCGGTCCAATAATATTCCAATATCTTGAAATAGAAATACCTATTGTTTATAAACATCCATCATACATTCTAAGGGACCTTGGAGAGTGTAGCGGTTGAGGGTGTTTTATGCCGATAATCAACGCAAATGAAATGATATTGAAATGAAACGTGTTAACTAGAATATGGTTTCAAGTGATCTACGTTTCTGCGCATATTGCAATTATCAGCCCCTATCGGCTCTTGTCACCTTCTGTCCCCCACCAAAGATGATCCCATCAAACCCTGTACATCACTTCATGCAACCAACGCCCAATGCTAATGGAAGCGCGCTACGAATTCGTGAAGAGTGCGTCTTAGCGCCTCTTATCAGTCCTTATCGGCCCTTATCACTTTCAGTCCTCCACCAAGTATGTCCCTGCTCCACCCTGCACAGCAGTTCATGGAACCAATACCCCACTGCTGATGGAACGCGCGCAGTGAATATCGTAAAATTTGCGTTCCAGCGCCTTTTATCAGGTGTTATCAGTCTTTATCACTGTTTGAACCCAACCGAACATGTCCCTGTTCCACTCTGTGCATCACTTCAGGAACCAACGCCCCACTGCTCATGGGACGCGCGCTGTAAACGCCATTCATCAGATCTTATCAGTCATTATCACTTTCTGGGGGGATCAGAATCAATGTAGTACTTTGATTATTAGCCAGACTTCGCCTAATTTTTCCTCCAAAACAGTCGAGTCGGTGGGAGAGCATCGGTTTTATGGAGCGACAAATCGACCCAGAATTTGTCTCTAATTCACACTCCTCTCGTGTAGCTTTTGCCCAAAATCGTCACAAAAAAAACTGTCCAAACGCAACAATCTTGAACAACCTCTATCGACCTCCGTTCTCGCTATGATAGCCTTGCTCAACCACATAATGCAACACCCCTTCTCAAAAATACAATTGCGACCCCTCGCTCAAATAGTGTGAACGAACGGTTGACCCTGATTCCAAGTTGTAAATGTTTCGATAATATGGTATTGTCAAGAACTTCAGGCTCATCGAGCACTTCTATATGGTCTTCAATCACCCAGTGCTATGGTTCGTTGTGATGTAGTGAGAAGGAATAACGGAATAGCGCCGTATGCAATACCAAAACAAACATGGCGAGGAGCCATGAACTGTTGGTCCAACATACGGCCAAATTACACAGAACTATCGAAACTGCCACAAAAAAGTGCCCATGCTGACAAAATCGCTGCCAACTAGCTGATTTTATTCCTTGCTCATTAATGTGTAGAACGAATTCTAGCTTGTAAGCGCTCATGAGGCTCTACAGAAAACAAAAAGTTCTCTCGTACTTTTTTCAGAGTCAACGTTGGGATTGTCTAACGAAAAAGGAATCAGTCAAACCATTTGCGGGATGGAGCTCCTCACAAAGATTCCCTGTGCTTCTTAGTCGTGGCTTTCACCACCAACCGAGAAAGATGGTCCCTGCCGCTTCAAAAATTTCAGTTATTTTTCTGGTGGTTTCTTCTTTTTCTTTCGTCGCTGGTGTCCACTTCGCGCTCTCGCTTATCAAATTCTTAGCATTTAGCAATCGAGAGTAAACGAATAATTCTTCAGTCAGACGTACATCCAATAAAACCCCTTTGATTTCCTTCTCACAAATTATTCCTCCTTGTTTAGAGCGCAGAAAAACTGGGATCGTTGATCAGTTGGTTTTCTTCTTCTTCTTTTTTCTTCTTTTCTCACGTAATAGAACAATTACAGGGTGTCCCATAAATATTGCACCACTTTTCGAGTTTCAATTCTGTGGGTGTCCGGAGTCATTTTCCAGAGCTGGCACGAATACAGGGTGGCTGAAAAGTATAGAACGCCATGTTTTTGTTTGTAAAAGTCCGGAATG
>KZ345942.1:18427-30247 GCA_002352805.1 Teladorsagia circumcincta | reverse complement strand
CCAACAGCAATAAACAGGTCTTACAAATTAAAATAAATGCACGGTAAATGTGAGGAATAAATGCATGATATACAGATACGCAACATAATAAATGAACCAGATACACGAACGGGGATCACTCTGGGGGCGACATGGTGTCAGGCCGCTTTTGAGCACTCAGGTTCACATCCGACGCGCGTTTGTACATGCGGACTTACATCTTATCTCTTGGAGAGCGTTTACAAAAACGTATATCATAGATTTATAATATTTCAGATAGCTTTTGATACCGATTGTAATCCGCCTCACAGAAGTCTCTTCAGACTTTACTGCCGTAACCCAGTACATGGTTTAAAGGCTTTACTCAGGTATGTCAGAGTCATTATAATTACATTGCACGAGTTTCATTTTTTTAGAGCGATCCTGTTAGCGACAGTCGAAAAGCCTTTCATAGAAGTTGAGTACATGGAAGTACTAGGAGAGTTATCGCACAGGGGATTGGTGAGATATTAGGAATGAATCATTATTAAATCAATATTTCGAAGAACTTTTCAGAGAATACGATCGAAAACAGACGATATAATTGCGTTCTTCGAAGTGGAAGAGCTCGGGAGAACCCTCGGGATGCGTTTTTTAGCAACTCTTTTGTGTCGCTCTGCGAACCATCGGAATCGCCTTTTACAATTTAATTATTACGATGAACTCAAACGGAACGGCGAGCGTGTCATAGTGAGTAGTTGGAACTTTTCAGAATATTTGGCTTACTGAATGTAGTGCTACCATCGAGAATGTCTGGAACCTGTGACAATTTTCGAACTTTCCTTCAACACGTATTGGGATGGAACATGATATCGGAGCGCCTGTATTCGACAAAAATATTTGCATCAAAACCTAAAAGCAAAGCAAAGCATACAACCAATCAATGACATTCTCCTCGTCATTATTTACGGCTTTGATTTCGCAGGAAATCACTTGATTTATAGCTAAAAAAGTACTGAGCCCGTTTTTGGAGTGGCCATTATTCTCAATTCATACAGCATGAACATGATTTGAATTGAGGGGTCGATAGGAGTAATGTGATGAGGACGATGGGTTGGGAAGAACTGCTGTTTGCTTCTGAGCACCATATCTGAGTACGCTCACATCTGAAGAAAATGACAAACAAGGTATTGTAGAGCGGAAGGAGTACTTTCGAATGATATATGTTTTTCCTGGCTTGTACTTGTAGCCAACGAATTTGTACGCTAAAAAAAAACGTTACGATATCATGTTCTGGTCTGATATATTCAGGCCTTTTAGCGAATAGCAGTATAACCATTCGGTTGTCCCATGCGTAGTGTCGTTTTTGTGTGAATGGAACTTTCCAGTAAAACCTTATTTTACATCGTTTCATGCAACGTTTGAACGAGATTATCTGCTCTACAGTCACAATCACTTGCATTGATGCGCTTCCCGCGTTCAAAAAAATAGGCCCAATTTTTTGGCATAATCTCATCGAAATGGTGTGAGTAGAGCACTGGTCGGCTTTTACATATTTTCTTCAATGAATGTCATTGTCCAATCACTGCAGATTCCTCAAATTGTAGGCGAGGTCGCTAAAAGAAACTTCCCAACGGCTTAAGTCGTTGCGAACATTCATCTTCATAGGAGTAGCGTTGACGTGAAAGTTTCATTGAGGACTGATGCTGGCTGCACCTGCCCTCACCGATGCTACGCTCAGGTTAGGCAACCGGAAGGCTATAAACCCCTACGCTTACTGCGAACGAGATTCACCTATCCGCAACGCCGCTCACGCGGAAACGTCGGTGTTTCACTTCGACTCGCAAGAAATACTTCTTTTTAGTATTTGCATATCGATCATGAGGCATGGAACAATCATGGAATAAAGTTTAGCGATGATTGCGTCGAGATACCATATGAAGTTGAAACTGTAGGTTTCGTTCTTCTCTTGAATTTCCCATCATGACTGTAATAGCTAGCGTTGATGAATGTTCCAGAAGATGAAGTCGCTGCGGTGTGCGTCCCCTCGTCTTTACGACTTGATCTCTCTCATTCATAAGTTGTCCTCACATTAACTCACAACTCGATTTCTTTGTGTATTTAAGTTACGGAGTCACTCCTGTGTGTATATTTTTCGATATTGATCTAATAGTGTACTTGTCAGAACATGCAGCACTCAAAAGTGTATTTCTTAACCGTTCAAATCTTCTCACGCTCACTCTGCTCCCTGGTGTTGACCTTTGCGTGACTCATGAGATAATAAAAAGTGAGGAGCAGTTTGTTCAGTTTTCGGTTCTTGCTTGCAATGGAGTTATCATTCACATGATTAAGGTGGAGAAGCGTTGCATTCGATGCATTACACAGGATGATCGTTTTCATGCTAGTTTTCCGGCAACTCTGAATTATTGCTACCTATTGAAAGTAAACACATGAAACTGTAGGAATCCACACAATAGTTCCAGCTCGGAAACTTTACTTTCTTTCAGAGAGTCCATTACAATATCACTACAGTGGGGTGTAGGTCGCTGGGATAGAAAGAGAGTTCTTCCTTTTTTGCAGCGCGAAACTTCGTCGCTGTGGGAATCTCGGATCCTCCCCCGATCCTACTGTGGCGAAGTCAACCGTCAGTCCGCACTATTCGAATGAAGGGGTCTCATTTGAGGTTACAGGAAGGGGAGTCACATTTTGGGGGTTGAGCAAGGTGATATTAGTGGGCGTGGGAAATGACGTGCAGTAGTGGCCAGAATTTTATTAACAAACGGTTTTTTTCTTCAAAATTTCTCTTCTGAAAATTACATGATCGTCTCCGAATTCGCAACATATTGGCCAAGGGTTTTCTAGCCCACACAGAGAATATCAACCTTCTACTCAAACCAGGGTTTGAAAAATTATAGATTTTGTGAATAATTGAAGGCAGGTCAAGGACCACGTAAGCCGTTTATTTGAGTAAAATAACGTACAACCAACAGAACAATCAGGTAAACAGTCGCCAACATTAGACAAGTCTAGCACATTGCCCAGAACTCTCTAAATTCTTGGATACATGAGCTGGGCTTAACTGCGCAGTAAATTAATGAACTCGCTCTTAGTGGCATCTCTCTCTGTAGCCGCTTATTTCCGTGGTTCTTTCATTGACATTCTGCTTTTTTTTTCGACAGCATGGGGTGCTTTTAATGGACCAGCCAGATCAGACTCTTGAGCCGAACATCACAGAACCACTAAGGGAGGACCAACATTTCTATATGTCAATAAAACAGCCACGGAAATAAGTGACTACGGAGAGAGACTCCGCTAGAGAGCGAGTTCATTAATTGACCCAGCAATTAGACCTAGCTTATGTGTCCAAGAATTTAAGCAGTTCTGGGCAATGTGCCAGACTTACTTAATGTTAGTGAGTGTTTACTAGATTGCTCTGTTGGGTTATTGTTGTTTTATTCAAATGAACGGCTCACGTGATCTTTGAGCTGCCTTCGATAAATTCGAGGAATTTAACAATTTTCTAAACACCGGGTTGAGTTGAAGTTGACCTTTTTCGTGTGGGTCAGGGAACACTTGTTGTATAATGTTTCAAATTCGGAGACGATTCAGCGATTTTGCGGGTAGAAGTCCCTGAAAAACCACCTGTTAATAAAACTGGCCACTACTGTGCATAATACAAGGATGGCAAAAAAAGACACTTCACCTCTCGTTCGGAACGGCGCTAATTGCACTTATCTAAATGTAAACCTAATGCTCCCAATTAAAGATTGAAGTGCATACTCCATATTATCATCATATCATCAGCGGAGGTCATGATAACCTTCTAAACTGACGACATCAGAAGAATTTGCCATGGAAAGGTTGCGCACGGTTCGAGCTCACGTCTTCCATAGATCGTGGACCACTATGAGGCTATTGAAAGCGCTGACCGAAAGGGGTCTTGCGTAGTTGGAGGTACAATTCATAGGAAGATATCCATCAGCTAATCGATTGAATTAATTTTGTTGCTGCATCGTCAAACGTGCATATCTCCACTCAAACGCAGCGTTCTGAATCGCAATAAAAACCTGTTGTCTACTCTTCCTTGCCAACATAACATGTATTTGATTAGTTCTTTGAATGGAAGTACTGGAGCTCTATAGACGATGAACTCGGCGAGGTCGTTTCACCATCATGATAGATTCCTTACCATTTCCCTTTAGGGTGCTATCCAGACCGTTCATAAGTGATGGTGAATAGGTAAGAGGTCAAGGGAGTGGGAGGTTCGAGACATGTTCCAGTACCTCAACTAGATCATTTTTTTTGCAGGGTCAATTCTGCGGTCGACGACTGAGGCGCATCGCGGAAAAGAGTCGGCCATGGCAGCCGTTGCTGAACGCAAGTGTCAAGATTTTGGGATATTCTGATGCCATTCGAAGAATACTCCCCCTTTCTAAGTTCCGCCAGTGCTCGAAAAGCTGCGCCTACTGTAGAGCGGGGAGCAGGCAGAACAACCTTCTCCTCGTGCAATTTTACATTTGCGAAATTTTGCTGACCCAAGCGGTGATCGAACTACTCAGTCAAAGTTCATTGGTTATGAAGAAGAATCAGTTCTACAATGTGACTTAGAATCCGAACAAAAAATCGGTCGTTTCCATTATGAGAGATCGCAGAAAAAGGGCAGACGGCCTCACTGAACCGCGGTTTTACGCGACACCTCCTTATTGAATTTGTCAGCTTTTTAAGCTATTCCATGTAACTCGAAACCATAAATCGAATACGCACAATTCCGTAGCGGTCTTCCAAACTGTTTTGAGCACATTCGGTTCCACCAAATGTTCCAGTTAATTTTTACCTAAGTTCCACATCCAACGATCACCCTCGCCAACTTCAAGGCTATGGCCATCCCTACACTTTCCAAATTATCGCTTCAAGGCATACTTTTTGCAAATGCGTGGCCAAACGGATAATTTATATTATGAGCTGAATCCGCTTCTTTCTGCACTAATTCGAGGTAGAAGAAGAAAATCGTGAGGATTTTCTTAGCGAGCATGTTTCTAGAGCGAAGCTGACAGCGTAATTTGATAGAGCAAAAAATGCGCTTCCTGATGATGTACAAATTCTAGCAGTGTGCCAAGAATTTAGCCAGAAATAAAGCCATGAAACGTGAGCTATCAAAAACGGCTAGAACGTCCCTTACAACCTAATACATATGTATGTACATATATACATACATATATACATAAGTACATATTTATAGACATCCAGACTTCGGTGAGTTGTCAAAGGAAGACTTCGTTATCGTTGTGAACAAAGGCTTCACTAAGTTTAGCATAAATTCGACCATAATACGCTGCGTTTCATAAATATAGGTCCACCCCAAATTTTTGCTATTTCAAACCTGTTGTGCATAATTGGAGAATGCTGTTACCATGGATTCCTCATAACGAAAAACCCTGGTGATGTTTTTTGAGAATTTTGTATTAGATGTAACCTAAATATCTTCTCCTGAACGAATTTTGCCGTATCATGATCACGAGCCTCTCATGAAAAGTGTTCATTTCTGATTATCGTAGAGGGAATTCGGGAAGCGTGGGTATGAACAATCTTACTCGATATCGAGTTTATCATGGCTCGTTCTGCTCGTCGTTCTTATTGAAAACAAGCTCAAGTCAGAGCACTTATACCGAGGAGTAGAATTGCTGCACTCATCGGCCGGTCTCATACGATGTAAGCGACTGCGAGCAGAATCCTCATGGGTGCGGAATGAAGGGTGGTCCCATCGAACAAGAGCTGCTTTCTGTTCGAGATTGAAGCAGAAGTGAGCGTTTTCTGTCGAATCCTACGGGGAGCCTGAACAAGGTCCGAGCTGACATGGGGCATTCCGTGAGAAAAACCACCATGTGTTATTTAGTTGAGCGAAATCATCACGGAGCGTATTTCAAGATCATCGGAATTCCACATGATCGCAGATCTCATATTCGCCGAAAAAACGCCTCAACTTATTGGATAAATGCATGGCTAGAACGACACTTGCTATATTTACCTATATTTCCTCGTTTCGTATTCCAAATGGTCGGAGCGAAGTGAAGAAAGTTTACCTTAGGCAGTCCTGACAAAAGAAGAGGGTAACGGAGCAATTTGCGCAAAGCCATTGATATTGAGGCGAGGTAGCTTCGGCGGAAAACCCTTGATGGCTTCGACCCCGATTGCGCGACTGAACAGCAAGAGCACGCTTTTGTTCCTGTCATATGGATTCTGTAGAGTACTGCAGAGTTTTAGGGAAGCGACTTTTACCTCTTCTTCTGCAACGCCGCCCTCGCTCTTTGGTTTCTATGAATGATAGCGCGGAAATCCATGCCAGCCGCTTCATGTCTGATTGAACTGCAGAAGAAGATTTGGCAGTTCTCAAGTAATCTGCACGTTTTTTAGACTCAAATTCAATGGAGAATCTTCGAGCCTCCATTTTGAAGGAGGTTTACGGTATAGCAAAACAAACTGGTAAAGTCGAAGAGCTCAAACTGTCTGCTCATAGCGGCTGGACAAATTTGTACCATTGTGGTAGCTAGCTTGGTTATAAGCACGGTAAGACGCATCAACGAGGTGCTCCCGAATAATGGAGGACCACTCCATTATTGAGAAGTTGTAATAGTTCTCTTATTGTAATAAAACTACTCGACAAATGATATGCAGCCATATTTGCGAAACCGCAAAAATACGGTCAAGAAGATATTTTAACAATTCTTCTTTGAAGGAATATTACCAGAGTTTTCCATCGTAATGAATCTATTCTTGTCATCAGCATTTTCTAATAAGCACGTTCGGAATAGCAAAATTCAAGGTGGCCCTATACTCATGAAACGCAATTTATAACATTCACGGCACCATATCACGCAATATGTATGTGCGCGGTCTTCGGATTCCGTATCGCTGCCAGACCGTAGGAGCCATTGGCGGTACGCAAACATAGGAGCGTGCCAACGGCAGTATCTACAGGGTGGGCCAAAACTATGGTAACCGAGACATTACATTAAAAACGAATTTGAGCCTATGAAACAAATCAAGTTCGAGTATATGTTGGCCAGTAATACCACAATGCAGGGCTAGGTTATGTTTGAAATCTGTATTGATACAGACCATCGAATGAAGAGGGTGCCGTGCAGGTGGAACGTGTCAAACTGATTCCAAGTTTTCTGCTGTACCCTTTCCAGGAAATCAGACTTTTTTAGGGTTTTAGTTTGCCTTTGCCTCCGGGATCACAGAAAATCCAGCTGAGTCCGGTGGGGGACTCTTAGGTAACAATTGTTCGAGGACCATGAGCTCGGAAAATCCTTCTCTGCATGATGTTTGCTTCATGACTAGATGCCCTGTCCTTCTAAACGTTCAAAGTAATGCCCTCGAGTGGCCCCTTGTTCATGACAGACATCAGACCTAAAGAGTGTCCGACTGATCTTTTACACAATTTTTTTCAATTTGGCGGTAGGGAAGTCGCAAGTAGGACGACGGGTTTCTTCACTTGATATTTGCGCTGGTGCTAACTGTAACCCTTGAGTCCCCTCCCTTTCCATTTTTGGTGGTTCCTAACGTATAAAAGCGTTTACCCATAACCTATAGGAACTCCTTTGTTACCTTGAACTGTCGCTAGATGTAGCGTGCCATAGCCCTTTGACTGTTCAATTTGAGTAAAGGCAAACCGTGATCTTACTAATCCACTAGTTTTGAGAACTACATGATATTGGGTGGGTGTGGAGAGAAGACATTATTATTCATCATTTCGTGCCTAAAAAAGAAAAGGACAAATGAGGGATTCGGAAAAAAGTGGGTTTGACGGTGCGCGCTCGCGGTTACCATAATTTTGGCCCACCATGTAGACTTCGTATTTGATTGCAACCTTATGATACCTCCACGTCATGCCTATGGTGTCATCTAGAGATACTTATTATATATCATGCATGCTTAAATAAATAAACTGGACTTTGGTGGTACCTTCATTTGTATGAATCCTTGCCTATAAGGAAATTGCCATAGATTGGTATCCATAACACAGACAAACACATCAAACTGCTGATTTCTACGTACCATACTATAAGCAAGGGCAAAGCGTCCCTGCGTTGCAAATCTACACGACATACCCCTAATTTTGGGTTGCTGAAGTTGCCAGGAACTGAGCGCAAAAATTGTCAATGCCATTCGATTCAGCGTATAAAGAAACCTACAACAGGGAATCATCAAGCAGTTTAATCAACTTTTAGAAATCTGAGGTCGGAAAAATGAACAAACTGTCGTTCCAAAACTATACGACATAGCAAAAATTTTGAGTTTTTTTTTAACACAGTAAAGTTTTTCCACAACATTCTGCAATCATAACAGGGTATGGGTGATTGTATGGTGATCATAACTGGATTGTGAATAAGTAGTCCACGAATTCGCCATGAGACGCTCCCACCTTGAAGTGACCGATCTGACGCGTTAACAATTTTCAGAAACCTCTTCATGAGTCCGTGCAAAATTGCCATGCTGGCCATGGCGCTTTTGCCTCCTGGACAGTAGCAGGCGATGAATAAGCACTGGCTGCTTGCTCGGTGGAGTTTCCGACGAATCGTCGAGACCACGTCCAGCTTGCCACGCCAGCTGTTGGCAGTGCAATATCATGACCAAGCTTCTCTTCGGAGACCTAGATTTACCTTTTGCTTGAATTCCTTTTGTACTAGTACCATCCATGAGTCTGGCTTGAAGAAACATCTTTCCGAACGAAATTACCTGTAACATCTAACACCAAATGAGTCCTTCGGCCTTTAGGTGATAAGGTGAGAAGTGCAATCTGGACACAAGCTGAAAGATTCGCCGAATACGGAGACGTGCTCTGACACCACCGGTTACGACACAGAAGCGTCATCACCTACAAATTTTTCAGCAGTACAATCCTGTTTCATGTTATTGAATCGACTTCGACTTGCTCTGTAGCCCTCTATGTAGATTTACTCGAATGGTCCAGTGTTAAGGAGGTCTAAGTTTGGTGGAAAACTATGGGGCATCCTTGCTTGTAGTCTTTGTTCTTAAAACGGTGTGCCATTCCGTGCATCTCCTGCAAAGGCGCTACTCAAAGATTTTGCTCGCATCCAGGGGGAGGCCCATAAAAATTGGTAGAAAACGCGTCAGACAGCCACCTCGAGGTGGTAGCATCTCAGGGCGAATCGGTAGACTACTTATCTACAACCAAGCACTGTTATTATTCTAAAACATTGTGGAGAAATTTTGCTGTATTGAAAAATTGTTGAATTTTTGCTATGTCGTATAGTCTTGAACGGTCCTTTTTTCATTTTTTCGACCCTAGATTTCTGAATATTGATGAATTTGCTTGGTGATTTCCTGTTGTAGGTTTCTTTATACGGAATCGAATGGCATTAACCATTAGCGCATAATTCCTCGCAACCTCGAGAACTCAAAAGGGTATACCGTATAGTTTTGCAACGCTGTATACGGGGGTGGCTAAAAAAGAGACGCTTCATTCACGTTTGAGATGACAGGAGTCACCTTACGCTAGGTTCAAACCGCATGCTCCCAATTAATTGCTCAAGAGCATATATCATTCTATCAGCACACGTCATAATAGCCTTCTACATCAGCGACATCCGAAGAAATTCTCATGAAAACGTTGTGCACGGTTCGAGTTCATCGTCGCCCTCGACGGATCATGGACTGTTATGGCGTTATTTGATACGCTTGTCAGAAGGGGTCTTGCATAGCGCCGCTACTGCCTCTAGGAAGATATCCATCACCTAACTGACTGAAGTAATTATGGAGCTGCTTCAAGCTGGAGCAATCATGGAAGACCTCCTTGAGCCCGACGGCGGCTAAAGATAACGTCGCATTCTGACGACGATGACGGCAGTGAATAGGGTCTTGCTTTTGCGTATGGAGAGACATTTTTAGGAATATTATGCGAGAGACTGCCATCGACGACGGCAGCCAGTGCAAGTTAGAACTTGCTGTATGAGTCCTGGGCAGAATGTTTTTGGCCACCCCTGTGGAATGCTCATGCCCGCAGCAACGCCGCCAATTTCGCGTCAAACACTCGCTAGTGTAAAATCCTTACCTAGGTGTTGAGCAAACTACGAAGGGCCCTAGCCAGATCGAGGTATCGTCTCTGATAACCAAAAGTGCAACAGTTGGGTTCGCAATTCTGAAAGCATGAGGATAGAAATCTCGGAGGAAGTAACTCCAAATTCATCAGAAAGCAGAAAACTGTTGTTGAATGGCTACAGAAGAGTTGCGATGGATTGCTTCCAGTGGCAGTTTTTTATAAAAGGGCGATGGAAAAATTGTGCAACCTGATACGAACTCCCGAAGTGGTTGCTCGACTTTGTCGCCGGAACTGCTGAGCCGCCGAGCACTTTTACTCGTCAGCTGACCCCGATCACACTTTTCACTGCAACCACTGACCCTTATGTCTATTTAAAATGTGAGCAAAAAACCCTCCGACAATCCCGTTGAAAAAAAATCCACCCGCATATATAGAAAGCACATTCAAGATCTACATACCTCTAAAATGCGTTCGTGTGGGGCACCCTTCCTAGGAGTCTGTCGCTTTTTCAAAAAGCACGAAATCAGTGTCTGAAGAGTATGATCTGTTACCTGATAGTATTCGTCGGGTATATGGAGTTATTTTGCTGTGAAATTGAAGCAGAAGTTAGTACAACATATCACAAAAATAAATAGATCTTCGGGCAATTTCATCAACCTGAAGGAGATGAGCAGATCCAAATTGTGTCACTATCTAGCAAACTGATAGATAGTAAAGGATCGCAGTCGAACACGACGGCATTGATGAGCTTCATCGCCATTATTGTTGACGCCAATCTTTGCGAGATTATCCTATGTGTAATAATGAGTGAACATCAATGCAAGGACTGGCAGACAGCAATGAGAGGCCCCATCCGTTCAGCACGTATTCTTTGAATCTGGGCATTTTGCACTGCAAATATTCAGAAGTTCTTGAGACTTTTTTGGCTCTTCAGACCTTTCGCGATTGTTCGAGGGTTGACTGCCACCACTAATACTTTTTCATACTTTTCTCTACACTCTTTAGCGTTGATTTTTATGTGTGTCATGCTTTCGCTTTTTTTAACATCTGTAGGGCGCGAAATCACTTTGCTTATCGACTTTTTGTCGTCTTAAATCTCAAGTGTTTAATCTTTTTTTTGCTCAAGTTCTCCGCTTTTATTTTGACCAAGTTCAGGGGAGGGCATAAATATGTTATGAAGTAATTGCGGTCCACGATCTACTTTCAGTGAATTTCAGCATTTCATTTCAGTCTAGAAGTCAGAGTAATTCAGCTTGTAACCGAGATTGTTGACAACAGTTTAATAATAACAACTGTAGTTAACAAGCTCCGTTCAAGCTGAATTACTGTGACCTCTACAAAAATTTTAGTCCAGATCGAAGCAGAGGGGTTTGAGGCTGTGCGTGACATTTTTGAGAAATCCGACGACATGAGGTTAGACAGTTTGGCTCGGCATGAGACCTGTACGATTTTCGGTTCACCAGAGTACCAGATGGCACATCGTCCTACCACTGAATCCAGTCGTTCTGAATAGTCCATTGAACCTCAGTTCCCTTCAGGATTATATGTTAGACAGCGTTTGCCTTAATTTTAGACTCTCTTGTTCAACCAATGCAAAAGTGACGGATGCCACAGTATAATTCACCATTTACTTAGAATATTGAGTTTGATAAATTCTTCGGATTCTAGTAAATATTTTAAGCTTTCTAAAATGAGGTACTAAGCATCGATTCTGTAGTCAGAAGGGGGGGGGGAGGGGACTTGTGGCCCAGAGCACTCGAGACATTTCAAAAACCGTGACAAGAATTTTTCTTTGTCAA
>KZ345942.1:0-14289 GCA_002352805.1 Teladorsagia circumcincta | reverse complement strand
TTTTGCTATATGGCCCTGATCATGTTTTTTTCAATCCATAAACCGGGATGGAATTTTCGAATAGCGGCAGTATTCGTGTTACTTTTATACGCACCATTTGGGCTCAGAAACAAGCTCAATCATCGCTGAGAAAGAGTTGCCTGATTCGTTTATCTGACCTTGCGGATAGAGAAACTTGGGAATTTTCCATAGTTTGTTATCCCACCGAGTAGGTGTTAGATAGTTGCATACAATGTCGTGTTGTTTGGTAGTTATTCGTTAGAAATTGCATTTTTTTTATTGTTTCATATTTTTCGACTGTCCACGAGCGGTGTCATTTTTATTCCAAAAGGGGAAATTTTTTCTGAAAACCTCTTTCTACATCTGCTTAGAAAAGATTTATCTGCTCTACAAACACGTTTCGCTATCGCAGTAATACTATTGAGCTTCACGCCTGCGAAATGGGACTTTCAGTTGACGAAAATTAGGCAAACCGATAACTAGTAGCTCCAAGTGCCCTTTGGAGAAATCGGTCATTGATGCAACCAGTACTTAGCCACGACCTTTTCTCGATATTCCGTTAACAGGTTGTTGAAGAACCCTTGTGGTGCCTTCCTTCGAATTTCGTTTTTCTGGTTGACCACAGCGGTTTTGAACTGAGCTTTTCTCTCTCGAATCCTATTCTTTTATATCGATTAATAGAACATTCGTCAGCTATTCTCCTGCTCTATTCGATCATACGTTCTGGTCATATTCTAATTATGAATTATGTTGAATTTTAGGGCTACGTGATAAGCTGTCGAGTTCATGAGAATGACTCTATTCCATCAAAAAATTTCTCCTAGAAATTAATAAATTCGATCAGGTATGCAATTTCAGCTTACTCCCAACTCGTTTGTAAGATTCCTTTTTCAACTGCTGTATAATTGCGAGGAGCTTGCTTCTCGCACTGTTGCCCCGCGGTGATAACGATAGTCTGGCAGGACAGTACCACGGAATCTCAGCCCAAGCACATTCCGAGCCATCCACATTTATTGGGTGCACGGCGCAATACCCTCAAACTGGACTAAATGAACGATAAGGCATAAATTATCGAATAAAATCATTAGCGAACAACAATATATAATAATGATGATCTAAAGGGTGGCTACAAAGTATGGCCCGCTTATCTACACGTCGCTTGCTAACCGCTGAATCCCTATTTCAACTGTGTGATATATGTTCTGGACAAAGCATGTCAGTCATACACTACTGCTATATTATCACGGCTCTCGGTACGATCACCTAGAAGAAATTCGACTTTCTCCTCGTCGCGTCACCATCGCACATCTCGTGGAATAAGAATGTTCCGCCGCGGAGATCGCAAAAAGCCTGCTCATCAACGATAGACCGATGAGAAGAATTGGGGCTCAATACAGTTAGCGAGGACACTATCTACCACTTCCAAAAACAGGCTGACCAAGAACTGTCAATGTTCCACACATTCCTAAGACGATCAAGAAAAGGATCTTACGCAACGATGAGGTAAGTATGAACAAAATCGCTTCGAATCTGCATATCTCACGAAGAAGTGTTCAAAAGTTCTTGAAATTTGAACTGGATTTACATAGTTACCGCTTCTTTCGAGGACAGATGCTCAGCTGAGCAGACAGCAAGAATAGACTGGAGAATCGTAAGACGCTTCGGTCAGCAGCTCGTAACGGCCGCCACTCGGACATCATCTGAAGTGGCGAGCAGATCTTCACGGTGGAGGTCGCGCACAACAGCCAGAACCAGCGGCAACTGCATCCCCCGTCAAAGAAAAACGCTAGAAACGACGAGTAAAAATCAGGAGTTCGTTCTCGAAGTCGGTGATGGTTTGGGCCGTAATAACATTTGGAGGCATGACATCTCTCGTTTTCGTTGGTAGAAACATCGAAATCAATTTGGGAACTGACCATAATGTTGTTCTGAGAGACGCACTGATGTCATGGGCCCACAAACACTTTGGAGGGCAGAATTTCGTTTCACGGCAGGAATGGGCGCCAGCACATGGGTCGAAATCTTCGATTTCCTTCCGCCAACGTCATTTTCCTAGATTCTGGGATAAAGACGCAAGGCTTTCTAACTTCCCAGATAGCAATCCAATAAACTATTTAAATTGGAGCTATCTGCAGCGGAAAATGTCTTCTTCTCCTCACCGCAGTTTGGATAGTCTGAAAGCAGTGCTCCAGAGAGAATGACAGAAGATTGATGTCAACTACCTGCGGCCCACGGTGGAAGCTTTTACCAAGAGATTGGAAGCTTGTATTCTGCCCAAAAGCGAGTATTTCGAACAGTACCTCGAATGAAGGTTCCTCTATCTATATCTTATCATTTGATAGAATTTCTTAAAGAACTGCATCCTATTTTTTTTACATCCAAATAAACACTGGACCATACTTCGGAGTCACACTGTAGAATAAAAATGAAACCGAAGTCAGTATATGGCTGAGAGAGTGATGATGAGGATTCTGGATGAATCAATGGGAGGCAGAGAGCAGGGTCGTATGGAATGTCTTTTCTCCTACAGTATGCATGTTACACACATCGCTTGAATCTAAATGGTGTACGGCTGCGTTAGGCTTAGCTTTGCTCACTTTTCCATGTCTTCGCACATTCACTTTTCCTTCCATCTTATGAATCGCAACTTTAAAGGAACCTTTCCCAGAAAAATCATGATTCTTTTTCATCCATAAATCACTGGCTTGATACCCATCGCTCACGACAAGAACGAAAAGAACAGAGAAACTGCTATTTGTTTTCGCAAACAATTCGAGAAAGCGGGGAGCCTGGTACCGTTCAAATTTCCGCCGGAAGTCTGTCACAAATGCTAGCGGCGGGATCTTGCTTCTCTGAATGCCGTCACTAGGGACTCTTTTTGACCTCGTACTAACATCACAGCCTTCCACTGTATCATATTCTAACAATTGCTTTGACTCCATCCTTCAAAATCGAACGCTTTCACACGATCCTTTCATTTCGTGATACGTAGGCTTCCCAAGGCACTCTTTTCCACGCCCGACCGAAATAGAGGGTTGGCAAAAAAATTACGGTAACAACATAAATTGGTTCAAGAAGTTAAGTTAAAAGTGATAAGACCGAGAAGTGGCAAAGCAACAACGCACTCATATTGGTGGGAGGTTATCGGACAGGGAACAATATCACTCCTAGGAGTAGCCGCTTTCTGTGTTGATAAATAAACGAAGACTTCTTAGAAGGTCGTCGACTCTGTTGTGTAGGTAGGTGTTACTGAGTAGGTCCGAGGCTTTCACTAGCGACCGCTCAACTTGTCGGTTTTCCTTTGGTGCTTGTAGCAATGCTTGTAGCAATGCCTTCAGCACACGTAAGAAGAAGCATTTCAGAGAATTTGAGGTGGGGGAGCTGCGTTCCTGATTCTCCATGTAATGAAATAAACGATATTCTGATGGCATCAATTTTCGGGCAATCCGGGCGGGCGCCAAATCCAGCTTCAGGTCCCTGTGTTTTCTAGTGGAGTTCCTTTTTGTATGAAGCTTCAACCGAGACGGAAAAGATTCGAGCTGATTTTTACTACCCGGCTTCATACCTTGAGCTGCAGTTGTCCGAAGTGCCATCAACTCGTGATCCCTGCTCTTATTATTTCTGACATTATCTTTCAATCTCTTTCTTTTCTTTTCAATATCCTCGCATCAGTTAGGAATTAAGCATTTTAATGCTAGCAAACCATTTTGCTAAGACAATTGCACGCAAATCGTTGCATGAAACTGCGTTCGGTAGAAGTTACAGCGACCAAAGAACAGATTGAACGAGCAGGCTTCCGGCGCTCCCTCACACCCATCGTCGAGAGATTACTCGTAAAGTCGCAGATGCAATCCTCTCAGGTTCTGTCCTATTGGTTCTGGTAGAATGCCCATTGCACTTCGTGATGGTATTCGACAGACGTTTCATAGAACTTCTGAATCGTCGTGCTATGTCACACAATCAAGCAGCTCCGCGGAACAAAGTAGGGACTGTTCCTCGGTAAAGAAAAGGATCGCCCATTTCGAAGTTGTTATACCTTATATGAAAAAATCAAAGATGGAACACTTAGTCATCAAAATATATACATAGAATATTTATCAAAAACTGCTGGTGTTTGACATTAGAAATTGACTGCGGCAACCTCTTGTTACCGCAATTTTTGCCCACCCTGTAGATCTTGAATCTGCTTTCTATATATGCGGGTGGATTTTTTTAACGGGATTGTGGGAGAGTTTTTTTGCTCACATTTAAAATAGACATAAGGGTCAGTGGTTGCAGTGAAAAAGATGTGATCGGGGTCAGCTGACGAGAAAAAGTGAAAGGCAAAATAAATACATAGAATATTTACCAAAAAGTTCTGGTGTTTAAAACTGAAAATTGACTGCGGCACCTCTTGTTACCATAATTTTTGACCACCATGAACTTTCAATTGTCCATGGACTGTGTTTTAGTGAGTTTGTTTCTCTCCGGAAACAAATCTTTTTGCGTGAATCTTTGTGTGTTGTCTCTAGTGATCACAACTGACACATTCATGTTGGGGAACGAACGCAAGAAGTTTCTGGGAAGGATTCCTCTGAAGAATGATTAATACATTAGATTCGCGTAGGAGTCGCGATATCCTCTGCCGCGAAAATGTTTGGGTCTAGATGTGACGAAATAGTGCTTGACCATCCAGTTCTTGCGAAAAGAGAAGAGAGACTCAAGAAGGCGTTGTGGAAGTACAAAAGAGGTCGTGACTAAGAAGTGAGTGCATCAGTGATCGTTTTCTCTTCTAGAGGAACACACAGCTAGGCTAGTTGTCGGTTCAGCTAATTTTGCCTACTGGACCATCCATTTCGCATGCGTAAAGATAAGCGTTCGCAATGTTGTGAACGCGGAACTTGCGGTTTCGTCAAGCAGAGAACTATCTTCAAAACGGTACATAATTCCAAGTAAAGAATGTTTTTAGTAGAAAACTCCCTGTTCAAAAACACGACACCATTTATTGGGTACAGTATATCACTGGATCACATTTCATAGCATCTCATGTTCGTACCTTTTGAGGGGGAAATTATGTACTCTACAGATATAAATATCTCTTCTACCTCCATTGTGAGCACTATGAATTACAAACTTGCGAAATTAGAGGGTCGATCGACAAAAATTGTCAAGCCGTCGTCTTCTTCCTCTTCTTATTCTTATTCTTCGGCTTTTGTCCCACACTGAGCGGGGTCCGCTTTTCCGGTGCGCTGACGCCACTCTTCCCGATTCAATGCCTGGTCGGGAAATATTGAACTCTGAAAACTCGAGAAACATTGAACGTCATTAACCATCGGATGGGACTGGGTGTTCGTAGGCCGGCCTGTCACGAGGGCCTGTCGCCTGCATTCGAAGGTCCGCGATCAGCTCAGCCCACAAAAGTGAGCAGCTCCCAGTGGCACCATGTGGAGGAACGGACCTGACCACCTGTCAAACCGCAATCTTACTCGAAGTATATGTACATATCTCCTATAGGATCATTGGTTAATGATCCGAACCTATACTTACAGTTCATCGTTAGCTTTTTCAAACATTCCTCATTGAGGTTGGTCAGCAAGGTGTGTAATTTTTTTGAATCGGTGTTCTTTAGTTGACCACATCGAAAGGGAGGGAGCAATTCGGCCGTGCATTCACTCACACCTTCACCTCTACTGCGGTCTTTTGGAGGGCAAGTCCCCGTGGTTACGTACAAACGGCTGCCATACTCATTTTAGCACAGGAATGACCCTCCCATGCGCTTACAATCCCCTCTCAGTGAAGCAGGTGCGACATCCCATTGAATTTTGCCTGTGTGCCAGACCCTCCCATAACGCATAAAATGCATGAATTTAGATGATTCTTTTTGAACTGTATAATTGCTGGTGTTCAAAACTTAATGGCGAAGCTAGCTTCTGCATGAAATATAACTGCTAAGTAACATGCGTGACGAAATTTATAACATAGAAGGAGCTGCTGCAGTATACTAGAGAGGGTTACTGGCAGAAACATGTAATGGGAGGAGCAGGAAGAACTCTTTTCTATAGAAGCAGGTATCACACCAAAGCCACCACAACCATGGTGATCCTTCCCGAGAGCGGACGTGGTTCTTAATAGGGCTTGTGAACACTAGGGGGGGGGGCAGTGCCTGCTCTGCAATGGGCTCCCAAACAATCACAAGGCTTGTAAGAAGTTGGCAAACCTAAGCTGAGTATCCTCTCCCCCAAAAATTCTTCATCTCGTCTGTTATATGCAGTCGCATATTATCCTCTATGAAAACATCTATAATAATGTATTAAAACATTTAGGACCGAGCGCACTTCTTAAGAGACGCAGGCAGCGCAGGAAAAGGAGTGCAGTATCACGGCAACATTGACCGGGAGTATCCCACCTACAAAAGTGAGGAGTCGTACGCCCTCCCAACAATATACCTTCATACACCGTAACACTTGGATCACCAAAACGATCATATTCGATAATCGGCTCGGATGCCTAACGTTCCCACTCCTCGCATATACAGAGTGGGCCAAAATTATGGTAACCGCGAATGCGCGCGGTTGAACGCACTATTTTTCCGAACTATTGTTTTCCCTTTTCCTTGCTGGACATAATGTGATAGAGCACAATGTTCTCTTCCTATTGGGACCAAATACAATAGCGTTCTTAGAATTGGTGAAGCAACTACACCACGATTTGCCAACTCCCAAATTGAACCGACAAGGGGCTCCGGCACGCTGCATCTAGCGTCAGTTCAAGGTAACAAGGAAGCTCTTATGGGTGATGGTTGAAAGCCTCAAGGCATGAGGAACAACGTGAGATCGAAAAGTAGGATATTCGAAGGTTACAGTTATCACCAAGATAGATATCACACGCAGAAACCCGTCCTCCTCCTTGCGAGTTTCGGATCGCCAATTTCAAAAAGATTGATGTAAAAGTCAACCTGGACAGGCCTGAGATCTTATATCTGTCATGAACAAGAGGCCTCTAGAGTAGAGTACTTTGGACGTCTTAGTAGAATAAGGCACCTGTTTATAAAGCAAAAATCCTGCAAAGAGGGATTTTCCGTTTCGCTAGTCTCCTAACAACTGTTACCTAAGAGAATCCCACAAATTCAGTTCAATTTTCTGCATGGAAAACCTGGAGGCAAGAGCAAACTAATACTCAAGAAAGGCCTGATTCGCTAAAGAAAGCACGACAAAAAACTTGAAATGATTCAGCGTCACACCTGCGTGCCACGGTGCACGCCTTCCCCTTCATCTGATGGCTTGTATTACCACAGCAGTGAACAGATTCCAAACCCAACCTAGCTTTGCTTTGCGATAATAGTCTCCAACACTTTTATGATGTGCATTTGTTTCATTCGGCCTTCTTTCTTTTGTAATGATACAATGTCTTGGTTACCATAATTTTGGCCCACCCTGTATACAGAGTGTTCCAAAATTGCTTGCTTCAGAACAACTAATATGGTTCATCAGTTATTTTCACTTTGCGCACTGCTAATTAGATGTGCAGATAGGTTCTCTTGTGAACTGCATCGTGATTGGGGTAAAACTGTCAGTATCTCTGCTGTCAGTACCGTCTCTGAGATGGCATGAGGTGATCAGATGCCACCTGCCCAGTCCTATGCATGAGGAAGGAGGTGCATTGAAGAACATTACTTGATTCCTTGTGTTTCCCCTCGAGACTGTACAGATGGTCATTAAACGATGCAGGAAAATAGTCACACTCATTAGAAGCCTGGGCGAGGAAGAATGGTCAGCGTTTCCACGGATAGAGTGATTGAAATGGTTGCATTGCCGATCCTATCATATGCAGAATGAAAGTTCGTTCCGTACTGCAGCAAGCAGCAGAGAGGCCAAGAAGCTGGGAGATTACTAAGGCGACTGGCGATACGCAACTCTATTGTTTTTTTTCTGACGAGAAAACATCCCCTGAGGAGCCGGTATTAAATTGCCAAGACGATCACATCCTAGGTGGGAATATCAGGAGCGCCATTTCACGAGGAAAGCCTGTTGGAAAAACGGCTAATACAGCATCAATATAGATTTGGGGGGTGAGTCGCGGGCATTGGTGAGACGCCGTTGGTTTTTGCCGATTAATTTGTGAAGATCAGGAAGAACGTGCATACTGGAGAACGTTTTGAAGCCCTGGTCCATTCCCACTTTGGGAGCAAGCTGTGGTTTAGCGGGACAGCGCTACAGCCCACGGGGCCAAGCTCGATCAAGGAAGGTGCGTGCTGCGAGCTGGCCGAGTACGTCGTCAAGAGGAGTGGCCTTCACTCCCCTAATCTTAGTCATTGAAGACTCAGTCTGGTCCGTGATTGAGAGCAAGGCATGACGAGCTCTTTATTCGAATCTGCAATATTGCAAGCAGAATCAAAGGAAGCTTGGGAAGAATCAGATAAGGATTACCCGCGTTCCACAGAAAAGAGGACAGAAGAGACTCTGGGCCTGAATTCGTGCAGGTGGATGACATTTTGAAATATGAACGCTGCATGTTGTTGTGCTTGAAGTCATTATAATCATGTTCAGGTTGAATTGTCATTCTGTGTTCAGAACTTTGAAAGACATTGCAATAAATAGGCGCAAGTGATTTTAGGACACCCTGTATATATGCTGACCCGGGGTCGTAGACGTCCACCTTTCCGTGTAGAACTGGAAGATATTTGGCAACATGCTTCTGAAGATAAACACCAATGCAGTTTCACTTTTGGATGTGACTCTCTCCCAACCTATAACACTTTGGGAGGGAATCTGTTATGAACCAAACATTAACTCGGAGACTTGCTCTCAGTTTTTGTCAATGAGTGCCTCTGATTCTGATGGTCATGAAGAAGTTTTATGCAAAGAAATTTCCATTAGTTCAAGTCGTAAGGGCGATGCGAAGCACCGCTTCGAGCTCGCTCACAAAATTTTTGCATTTGACCTGTCGATTCTGTTCTGATTCCTCCATTGAATACCAACATGGGTAGAGCCGTTGAACTTTCAGATCAAGTTTGTTCCCAAATTCTTTTGCAAAGTTTGACGGCAGATGATCATGAAGATCATGAAACTCATGGCGGCTCTATCGTTGAAAGTGATCATCTTGTAGGTAGTTGCCCCTTCTCCAACTCTCAGTCTTCCACTTTTCGCAACCCCAGAAATGTACTTGAACCATGGCTGCAGGGAAGATGTTTCAAATAGAGAAGAGGACCACAGAGTCATTATGCGAAGTCGCATCTATGGAGACCGCCCTTCAAAGGTCTCTTGATAATGGGTCGATGTGAAAAAATTTTCACCTGTGTATCAGCAAATGCGATCACGACTATGAGTTGCAAAAAGATCGGACGTTGTTCTAAACTTAAAAAGTTTTGCTTTAAGGCAGAACCCCGAATGAGTTCACGTGGGCGAATATTTCGATGGATAGAATGAAGCTGTTCCGAAGGCCGCACATGACCCGTTCTCCCTACATTGAAGTCCGGAATGTGAGCACTAGGTCCTTACGAGTACCGCAACCACTTTTTCTCGCTCGCACCATGCTGGTCTCTGGCACTCACTCATCCCTTGTGCACTCACATCAATGCCCTCTTCCATGCTCAATCTCTCCCTTCCTTAGTACAAAGTTGAGCAACCGCTCAACTCTAGCGTTTTTGACTTATTCCATTGAATTTTTTTACTCTCCCCTCTTTGCATCAACCCTTTAGTTTTCGTATGTAACCACACCATTAAGACACTGAAGTGTGCTTTCAAAGCACAGTCAAGTGATGGCTGAATATGGAGGATGGAGCACAGTGTTACAGACATTCTCCCTCGTGGAGATCCATCTTTTGATCGTTACATTAAAACGTTCATTTAGTGCGCATTCCAACGGAAATTACAAGTATTTATCCGAGATTAGTTGGTCTACCGCTGGCTTCACCAGTGCGCAGTTCACTAGTGGTATTTATCCAATTACTTAAACAATAAGTAAGCGTGTTTAATTGTTCTGTGCCTTACGAGGCTCTTAGGTTGAACATTTATTCAGTGGTCTAACGTTCAGGGATCGTCTCTTTAGAATCCTGCACATGTTTCAATTTTAGATTTACGCTCTACCCCACCAAGCACCTCGTCGACTCTAGCATTTCGACATTGTGTTAGGAGCCTCTCGAGGCGGCTCAAGCAACATGACTAAGCTCACCCGCAATTCCACCGCTTGAGCGCTCTAGTCCGCTACTATGCGGGACCGTTAGTCAATTTGAAGTAAAGAATATATGATTGTCTCCTTCTACCAAAACATGTTAGGAGACGCACGCGGCGCTCATCGTACACTTTAAAAGTGCGATGTAAACGGCGGAGGGTCTTCTGTTATCGAGGATCACTCATCGTGGATCCTCATTCTGGGATTTCTGGTGTATATCTAGGATGCTCCCAACGCTTTTCTAGCCGAAATTTCTGTCTAATGAGCCAACAATGTACACTTGATTTCGAAATTGGAACCATCATGTCCAAGTTTATGGAATCGAAGAGATGTTCCCAGTTCATCTCGTCTCATGCTAGGTAGGTGTTTTTTATAGGAATTGCTAGAATCTTCCTGTCCCCCCTACAAATGTGTGAGTACATCTTTGCACTGGATTGCAGCACTTCCCATCAGATATGAATGGGATGCATGAGGGTAGCCTATTTCGAAGCGCTACCTCCCGCGGGCTGAATGCTGTCAGCTTCGTATTGTGGTGCCGTAGTCATTCATGATGGGAATTTTTGCAGCCAGTTGCCGCGAATCTTCGCGTTCGGCATCGCCCACGCACAATCCAGTTGGCGTTCTGAACAAGTTACCTACAACAGCACGCTTGACGGCTATCAGATGTGCCATTGTGAATCAGAATGTTTTTCAAACTGCTTTTGCGGTACCTCTTCATGTTGTATCCCTGCAGGTACAGGCAGCCAACGTAGTCGTTTATTAGGGAACCAGACAATAAATTGAACCATACTCTCAGCGTAGCCTTTTATACACAATGGTAAACATGTTATTGTAGAAAGACTACTATCATTCCCCAACACTTGACACGCGCAATGCCATTGGATACCTTATTTAAATGAGAAAACGGATCATTTTTGCGCTGTCGTGTGTCAGATTAATCTACTGTGACTGTTCATTCATTGGTCGGAAACATATCCATTTCGGATTATTTTGATGTTGCTTGCAATAGTTTCTGAGGCAATGTCGGAACTGTTAGAGTTGGTGAGCTGCCGTGGTATAGGGGGTAAAACTAAAACTCGAAACCTGTCAAGACTCCTAAAGACGACGATTATATCGAACGTGAGGCTATTACATAAAAAAAGCCAGCTAGCAAACTAGTAGGGCACCGAACAATTGATACAGTTAGGCTAACCCGGCGAGGTTACAAGAGAAAGAAGCTGGAGAACAATCAGTTGTGATTTGTGTTAATTGTTTGTGCCGTACGAGGTTGGTAGGTGGAACATTGATTAGTTCAGCCTAGCGTTTCGACAATATCGCGTCGTCTAAGGCCTAAATGGTTCAAGGTTGAGACTTACGTTCTACTCCACCAATTAAGACGACGATATTGTCGAAACGTTAGGCTGAACTAATTAATGTTCCACCTACCAACCTCGCACGGCACAAACAACTAACACAAATAGGAACAAAAGATGCCGAGGTTGCAGGAAGAGGAGAGAAGCTGGAGACTACTGCGAATCAGTTGTGATTTCTATTTCAGCGAGATGAATCACAATATGGAATTCAGAAGCTATACCACAGAACTATTATTCACTGTTTTATTTTCGAATATGCTTTGCGTTTCAACGATTTACGTAGAAGACCCATCCGTTCAAGGTGAGTTCTGCTTTGGTTTATTTTTTCAGCAGTCCCCTCTATAGATCCATCAGTTCAAACTTCGTCCTCGTTCTGGTATTAACTAATCAAAGTTGTTTTTTGAATGATATACGATATACGAAGGCAGAATGACGAAAAAACCTTTGCCTATTGGAGCTTGAAGTAGAGGTGGTAAATGATGTCATGATAAAGAAAATTTTAAGCGAGAAAAACATCTGAGAACCCGGGGAATGAGATCCTCTTCTCCCACTGATTTCCGCTTGAACGAGCTCGTTTGCCGAGTTAATCCAGTGTCATATTAACCCATTGCGTACCGCGTGCTGCACATGGTGAAGCACGGGTCTACAAAGTGTATTTTCGACATTTTCTCGTACTATAATCGTAAGGTAATGAAGACCTGAATCCGGAGAATAACATACATGCATAGGACCGCGCAATGCGGAAGAATTTCTGAATCAGTCAAACTTGTTGTGAAAAACTCTAATCGTACCCTCTAAATTTTCTCGCCAAATTGTAGCCAAAGTGAAGCTGCAGCTGTGCGATAACTTCGAGCATATGAAACAATCAGAGCTGCACCATTCTGATCATTTTTATCGATTTCTACCCTCAGCTGATTTCTCAAGATACCTTTTTAACTCTGACGCACTTTTAATTACCATGCTTCCTACTCCATGCGATAATAATTGATTTAGCTGAGCAACAATAATCATGAAATACTGTAAACATATAAGATATATGTACAGCGCTCATATAATAGATGTTAATGATGTAAATGGAAGTTTATGTAGACTGCGCAGCACGCGGCGGGGCTCTAAATAGGCGCCGGCCATACGCGTCGGCCAGCCGAAAAACGCTTGGAACGCAATGGGTTAACAAATACCCCACATTGATAGTGCATAACCTGGAAAACTTAGAAGATTCAACCACTCAAAATAAAATGCTCTCCAAAAAGTAGAGCAAAGTGTGGTGCAGGAGAATTACTGGAGACGCAGGACCACGACAGGCGGAGGCTGCAGGGTGAAAATCGCTCAAGGAAACGGCAACGGCTCACAAGGATTTTTGCCCATTCTTTCGCGCTCTCTCGCGCGGACATTCACTCTCGCCACCTACGAGCCGTATGTGCCCTCCGCACGTACATTAAAGGCAAGCTCCGCGATAAAATGGGTGTGGAGAGGGGGCGGGATCTTACCACTTTCCTCGCATCACCAAAAGGGTTAGATGTCGTACAATCCCCGCAATGATAACGCTGCCGCAACCGTGTTGCGCTATTCTTGCGGCGCCAGCGTGGCAGGCGTCAGCGGAAGGCGGGGCTTGCGAGCGGTATGTAGGTGTGGTTTGCGGGTCGTTCGAGCTTCTACTGCTTGTGTCTCGCATTTATAAGCCACAAAAGGGGCGGGACATCAACCCTAGTCCACCTGTCTACTACTTTAGGGGATGGAACAGGTGGGCGTGCCTAATCCCGGAGCGTGCCTTTAACTCGACACTACTCTTGCGCAGCAGAGAGCCATGGTCGAGGGATTCCTCGACTTCTATTCACCCTGCAGAGCTGGTCAGGGTTGGAGTAAGCTACGCAGCAATGGACGCGCTACATGTATCCACTCATTTCCTTGAAGGCCAGGTCCTTTTGCAGTACACATTCCTCAACTACTTCCATATCCGTTTCTCCTCAATTCCTGGATTTTGCGCTACTGATAATCATCCCCTTCTGCACTACTCATCTAAATTTGTGTGAGTGAATTGAATTGAATTTGCGTGAAAGCATACTCAAAGTTTGTGGAGTTTCTTTTCTTTAAGAAATCGCCCGTTGGACCGTTTTTTGTGCACAACCGGGTTTTTTTTATTTTTGGCAGAGCGCTGGCTTTTTGGCTTTGAACTGTTAGAACTTTCTTCAAATTCCACTTTTTGCAATTCTTGTTCACCTGGAAGAAACAAGAAGGCTAGTGCTCTTTAGTGAATACTTGATCTCGTTCCCAAAATAGTCCGTCCAAAAAATCGTCCCGTTAGACCTTTTTTCGTTTTTTTTTCATGGATTCTCGTGGCTACTCTCCTAAAAACACGAGTTTTCAACATTCAAGCACTTACAGCTCTCTTGAAACTCAATTCCATGGGGAATATTTATCATTATGACAAAGTAATAGCTTTGTGCTTCACAACAGATACTTAACACTTATCAGGAGTCGCGGACAGGCAAATATTTTTTCCCAAACTTTTCTTGTAAGCCTTTAGCACTAAACTACTACTCAAGTGGTCACTCTTCTACCAAGCTAGGTCCAGTATGAAGACATTGGCTCTCTTCAAAAGCGTATTTGTGTACGTGAACAGTCAAATATAGACACTTCTGCAGTAGACTCTCCTGCTCTGAGGTCCATGCACTCGTTCGCGGTTGATGGGAGTGGAGAAGCCCTCGAAAGTCGCGCCTCTCACCTATGTATAGAGACGTTGACCTTTCCGAATACGACCCCCTTTCGGTCGTCCAAATACCACCTC
>KZ345941.1:62139-72929 GCA_002352805.1 Teladorsagia circumcincta | reverse complement strand
AAATCCGCTAGAAGTCACTTGAGCTGAGTCCACGGTTAGTCATCCTTGGCAATGCCTCAAATCCTGCCAGTCGTGAGTAACTTCAATCATTGAGGCCTTATGATGGGTAGAGTTCTTCATCTGAAAGGACAGGTCATGAACGTAGCGACAAAAGGGTTTTCGAGGGCCCAGCGATGTCGAGCGAACCAGTATGTTAACAACAGAAATATGTCTTGGCCAAAAGTCCTGCAATATCACGACAGCGCATGGAGTGAGTTGGGAAACCCGAAGACTCCTCTTTTCGAGACCCACCACGAACGTTCTATTGGTTTCCATCTGATGTGGAAGATATGAATTGCAGAAGGTGAAGCACTTGAATTGGCGAGCAACTCACAGCAACATGAAATTGTAGTGCCTCACAATGCAAACCACAGTAAATTACGAAAATATAATCACCAAAATAAATTAAGAAATCCGAAAAACTAATCTGGACGAAAACATAACATGTAGCTACCAACCTCATACACTCAGAGCTCACATCATCTTGAGTAGGAATTTGAAGGCTGGCGATTGACGGCCTATAGGACCGTGGTTTCGGTGGTGGAGGGTCGTTTGGCACGTCGCTCGGAGGAGGATCGGGAGGCGTTACGGTGACGACTTCGGGAGTCGAAGGACGACAGCCCATGAAAGTTCTAGCTCTGCTATGCGTCGTGGGATCACTAAAATTTCAAGGTATTTTCTCGAGTGATAGTGATGGTTAGAAATCTCGCCGGCAGAGAGGAAGCGAGGTCGTCACTCAAGCGTGTTCAGCGTGATTTTAGACGTCTGAACCATAACAAAGAAAGATTCTTGGCAAGACATTTACATGAGTTGTTTCACATTGTTCGCGAAATTCTCAAAGGATCAACATTCAATGAATAGGCACTTCCATATAAGCAGGCTAGAAGTAACGCAACTCGCGATCTCAGTGCAGGACTGGAGTCACACATTGAAGCCGGACCAGCGCGCAGGAGCGGCTGAACACGTGAGCGTTTATAAGAGAAATGGTATTGCCGAGAATGTGTATTGACGTAGAAAAAGAGAAAAATCTGGAGTAACCTCAAAAAAAAAACTCCAAAATTATATTTGTATCGTGAACGGTTCTTCGATTCAGAATTAGTAAAATTTTCAGCAGTCTTATTCTGGAGAAAAATGCTTTCTTCATAGCCTGAAAAGTCCAAACACTCGGGGCAATCGGTCCAGATATTGTTTCAAATTACGAGAAGGACAATGGAGGGCAAATAAGTCATTAGGCCATGCTGTCGGAGAACAACATTACATTTTGAGGAACAGAGCTCTGGTCGGTACTCTATGCTTGAATATGCAGGTGATAAATTCATATGAATTTTATATCTCGAGGATCAAGTCATTAATTCTTAGAAACTCTTCACCGTTCACGGGCGAAGCTTTAATTTAGAGGCAAATTTTTCAATGACAGATTTTCCGATGACAAAGGAAGCCCATAGGAAATTACGTTTGAGATCATAAGTGACGAACAAAAGAAGAGAAAACCGAGAAAATGGCCTGAAAGTCGAAAAATTGACCAGTTGACATTGGAATTGATGATCTGTTTACCCAAATGCTGTCTCTGCTGGAGGGCTAGAGGATCAGAAGACGCGAGAGGTGGGCGTACCGGACCAATTGGGCCACGGGAAAGGTCATGCTGGATCGCCGGGAACATATCCTTGGATGAAATTGCGTGTCGGTCCCACCCCTAATAGGTGCGCCTGTCTCTCCACTAGACAAGTTTTCGTTTCTGCAACCTTCGTTCTCATCAAGCGCACTTCACTAAGAACACAGTGATAACCTTTTGACACGATGTCGAGCCACACATTCGCAAACTAGTTCAGTTTAAATGACATAGTCGGGCTGCTTTTAGACACGGAAAAATCGTACACTGTCGGGTCTGAAAACAACATGCTCATTACCGGCAATGGATTCATCGAAGGGTTAGCATTTATACTGCTTACTATAATTCGCTTCGTCTTCCTGTTGCCTATTTGCCTGTCTGATTGCCTGTCTGTCAGGAAATTTAGTATTACCTAAGGAATCACCTGGAAAGCCGAGGTCGAGTTTGGGATGGCTGGGGTATGGGCCAAGAAGTACAAAACCTAGATTATCTAGAGCGGAACCTCGCCAACAAGGGCTGGAATGGAGAAGACTTTCTAATTTAATTCATAACCGTTGAGAGCCGGGCAAAATGGTTAAAGGCAGTCATAGGTTTACGAGGAGTGGGTGTAGTGAGCGGGCTTTTCATGTATCTTCTTAATTCGGATCCGAGAGACTGCTCAGAGACCAGGGGAAAGGAGCAGAGATAAGCAAAGGAGGGAAGAACAATTGTTGATGGTGGTAGTTTCATTGCCAATTCCGTCCAAATGTGGGCGGAACATGGAACTGAGTGAGACTTATAATTCGGTTCGAGTCGATGCAGAAGCCAGTGAGACAAAGGAGATCATGCTTCCTAGTGAACGAGGCGTGCACTGCCATGAGCGGAGTTTTGCACATTAAGACATCTAGTCCCCCCTTTTTACATTTTCTGAGCCCCGTATACGCGCGCAGTGCGTTGGTTGATAAGAAGATATGAAGGAAGATGAAGCAATAAGCGACCATAGGCGACCGTCAATGGGTAAAGGCAAGTGGTATCATGTACATTATGTCTCAAATCCTCAGTATCAGGAATCAAGTCTCTTAAAGAAAACTTCCCCGGAAAATTCCTGCAATCTCTACCAGCATGGATGTGTCAGTTGTGATCACTAGAGACGACACACAAAGTTTTACGCACGAGGGTTCGGTTTTCGAAGAGGAACAAACCTACGAAAACACAGTCCACTGGCAACTGAAAGTAATTCGGGCGGACCCAAAGGCAGGGCGTGGAAAAAAAAGTGCGCCATGAGGCGGCTACGCAGTGAAAAGCGATTTATTCTGGAGTATAGAGACAAAACAATCAATAGAATATTATGCAGCAGAAGTGTGAGATAATAGCACAATTCGTCAGAAGGTCAAAAAGTTCTAAGTGACGGCATTCAGAGAATCAAGTGGAAACGTTTCCGCCACCAGCATTTGTGGATTGGAAGGAATTTTGACGTGTACCAGTCCTACCGGTTTTCCGAATTGTACCAGAACAAATGCAATTTTTTATTCTTTTCGTTCTCATAGTGGACGATGGGTTCATGGAAGCGACTCATGGGTGAAAAAAATCATGATTTTTCCGGAAAGCTTAACTGGGTAAAAAAAACTTGCTTAGATAGATGAAAAAAATGGCATTGCACATGAGTTACCCCGTTCAAGCTATTGTATAGATCAAATCATCTTGAGAATGCCACTTCGATTTCTAGTAGAATCGGAATGCGTGGCGCACCCGAGAAGAGATTAATTAACGATTATTCCTATTCCATTTAACCTTTTCAATCGGGCGTGATATTTGTTGGCATGATACGTGTTTGATACGTCCAAGCAGACTCTCATAGTCGCTGATTCGTCCAAGGCGGAAATCAATGAGTGCCATGTTGGTCTCACTTCCACTTCACATGCTTAGGCCATTTCCGTCAGTTTTTCTTCACCAAAGCACCATTTACCAACCACATCTTTCATTTGCAACGAACGATTTCTCGTACCATTTACCATCAACCTATCTTAGCGAAGCTCTCTCAAGACACATTCTGTCTCATGCACAGGTGAGTTGCGAATGCAGATATCAGCGTTTTATCGTGGCCGCCACGTGAGGGGTACCACCAGAGGAACACAGTCCACAGAAGAAGCCTGCTCACAGAGGCAGAAAATTTGTCGTTCCCGTGATGCGTGAGCAAAAAGGATGGAGGATACTTGTCATCTAGGTGCTATTGACTGCAGCTATTATTTGCAACACGAGGTGTTCACGTGCCAGAAATAATTCTACGCAGCAAAGTGTTCATGCCTCCCAGCCGCCATGCTTTTTCGTATGTTTTCCTTTCTCGGCTCCCCATGTCTCATCGTCAAGGCACTGTTCATGCCGCGAAACAGGGGACTTTCTCTGAACCTGAAAGTAGTTTTTTTCTTCTTTTATCCATGACGGGTCGTCCCTTCGGAGCTAAGTTTTCTTTTTCAGGCAAAATGATCACATTTTCCAGTCGTGGAGTATGCCCTTGCTGGTCAGGAGCTGCACGCTGACATTAACTGTTTGGAAGCGCTCTGGCTCACCAGAATAAAAGAAACGTTCTTACCAGAATAGAATCGCTTTCGCAAAAAGAGGAGCTAACAGCGCAGTTGCCAGGACCAGCACCCTGACATGAGATAAGTGTCAGATGCGAGTCAGGTGCAAGGTGGTGCCTATTCCTTTGTACTCAATCATTTCTTTTGAACGTTACCATGTAACTCCCGACTATTTTGAGAAAACCAGGACTCTAACGGAATTTTTGTGGACATAAATTTGGCAGTAAATCAGCAAAAGTGCTATTCACTACGGACACGCAGTCTTTCGAAGGCAGCACGTCACCAAGTAATAACTGCACCGATGAAAAAAAGCCACCGGAAAAGACTGGATTGCCTCAGGATCACAAACATTTATCATTAATCATATAACTGTACGCGATAAAAACCATCCCTCTGAGGATAATGAAGACAAGCTCGGAGAAAAGTTGAATTCTATGAAGCCGTTAGACATGGAGAAATTTTAAATGAATTGCTGGCAATACTATTAGGTACCGGATATCTTAATGTCGTTTTTCTGAGTTCAGAAAGTTTTGGAGACAATAACCATGGGAAATCGATTCCTCGGAACGTCTCTCTTGCTGATAAATACTACGTAATATTTTGCCTGCTATTCCCTATACTTTGCAATTTAACCCTCCCTCAATTTTTATATTTTTTTCTGAAAATTCCTAAGTTCATTGCGCAAATCCGCATATGTGTAAAAAAAAAGCCTCCAAAGTCGGGCTGGGAGCTACAGATCCGCCAACCGAACCAACATTGCTTTTGTTAGAGGGAATACTACCGTTTGGAATGCTCATCGGTTTCCCTCGGTTTTCTTGAAAGTCAGTGAAGCCTTTGAAAGAATGCCTGCATTTCTCTTCGGGAAGATGGCCCTATTTAAGCCAGCCGAGAAAGGGCTGCACCAGACTTGTGCTGAAATGGTAGGATACTTTAACTGCGATGGATTGATGATGGGCAAACATTCCCACGAATTTCATTCCGCAAGATATTCTGATGAATGTGCTCACCTGCTATTCACGTGTGCTCGGAAAGGGTGCGTTTTTACCCCATTTTGCAAAAAAGTCTTCGTAAAAAATTATCCAGTTGGGCTGATAAGTTCTAACTTTTCCATCGTACATTACAGACCCTGCACTAGCTAAATGTCTACTTCTTTTGTCCATGCCTAACTTCTTAGCAAGTAAGAGTGGTCAGATGATGTCAAAACCGACCTGTCTCTCTTTTTTGACTCAAAAATTTCCAAGCATCATCGCGCAAGCTTACCACTCAAACTACTGGATGAAGGGATCCTAGTAAGTCATTCTACGTTTGTGCTATTTCACTCCCCGGATTCTGAATTAATTGCTGGTCCAAATCTCTTGGTGAAAAAACGACATTAAGATATCCGGTACCTAATATAATGACTTACAGTGATATCAAAGCGAATAAAGTGGAAGCAAGCTCAGACGAACAGTCGCGAAACGCTCAAAAAAGCAATATTTCGAAAGGAGAATTGCGGTGTAGGCGTGATTCTCAAGAACGACAATCCAAAAACACAAATGGATGCTCGCCGCCATTTCGCAGAAGGGTCAAATTGCTAGCGATATTCGGACTCGTATGCAAAATGTGTGCCTGAAGTCGTTGACACTAAAGTGCACAGCTTCGATTTTCCGCTTCAATGGAGGTGGAGCACTACGGCACCTCGTTTTCAGCCCACTCATGTCTCGATTAAAACGAGTCAACATCGCCCAATAATGCTCATGTGCGAAACTTGAAGTGACTATTCTTCACTTGGCCGAGGAGGCTTTTGCTTGCTGAAAGCCCTGGATGCGGGTAGCTGCACCTTCAATTTTGCAGAAAAGGTGCATAGCTCAACACAGAATCGTACTTACACTAAATGTCACTGTCTGTCGTCAGTAACAAACTTAATGAATGAGAAATATAACAGCTTAGAACCTTACCATAAAACCTTAACGTAGCCGAAAAGAAAGCGAGCTATGGCGCTTACAGGATAAATGATGTGCTGCTTGCTGAGTAGGACTTCGAGAGCACTCCGCCCCCAAAAAGCGATCCGCCCCCTGTCTAGTTGGTGCTTTGGACGAGCGGTGCTGCCAGCAGCGGCACAACTGAAGCAACTGGATTATTGCATGGTTTGCCGTGCTGTCACAAAACGCAACGTGGTAAACTCGTTCAGATGTCGAATTTCTAAGTTGGAACCCGCTCATGAGTGGAAACAAAATTACAAAAAGAGGGTCCTATTTTGCGTTTTCTAATTAGATTATTTCACTCTTTTCGCCACTGGCGTACCATTCAGCACCCAACGTCCCCTCTGAACCATTACTTCATTCCTGCCTTTAGATGGAAAAGGAAGTTTCGAAACGGAAAGAAAACCTCAACCCTTTCAGCGGTCTTTCGATGAAGTTGGATAAGTGGTGGTTTATCCCTGGTTAGAGGGAACTTCTCGTTCAGAAACTCGCTGTACTCTTCCCACCTCCACTTGCCTTCGGCTGCCTTCCATATCAGCGTAGCTGCGCTTCACCACCCTTATTTCTTGAGTAGCCCAATGCCATGCTTTAACCAGCCTGAAGACGAATTTCTCTGCGTTCCTGTTCTCCAACTTCTCGTACGTCCATCTCTATGTTCTTCTCCGTGGCGGCAGCAACCTTCACAAGCTTCTTGCAGGTTCGGAAGACAACGGGGCCCTTAGTACTTGTAGCTAGCCTCTGGGTCTTCTGCCAGCACTTGTATGCATATTTCTTCCGCTCCACGACTAGCTGAACCCCCTCGTTGCAGAACCATGCTGTCTTGTCTCCCCTGAGTCCACCTCGCGTCTCGCCTATTGCCTCTTTGGCGCATCATAGGATAATCTCAGCCCCATTGCCCCAAGTCCGCTTCAGTGGTCTCTCCGAATCATGGAGACCAACTTCCATTACCCTTCGCTTGAGGTCGCTCTTTTCTGCTTGGTGCAATTCCACCACCGTATTCTCCTCTCGATTCTCAATCTTGTTCTCTTTGGGAGGTCTATGGCTTTCTCTCATGAGAGGCCTGTGCTGGCGAGGTAGTTCTTCGTCAGAGTGTACTTTGAAATGTCCTTCACAGTTCAATGATCAATGGATGATCGTTTCACGAGCACATGGTCGATTTGGGTTTGTCGTCCTCTACTGCTGTGGGTCACCTTCTGAGCCTCCCTCTTCCCGAAAACGTGTTGGAGATTGCCAGATCGTGAGCCATAGCCAGGTCTAGTACACTCTCTCCCCGGCGTTTCTCACCCATATTCCCCTACCTCCGTATACGTTCCAGGCCTCTGTCCAGTACCTTCATTCGATTGCATACTCACAGCCATTATCCGATCGCAGATCCTGTTCATATTCCTTGAGCGACTCCGCTACGCTATGGCCACACCGTTCCGCTTGATGTCTTCTCTATTTGACACATTCCCCGATTTTCTTGGAATTAGCACCTTTCCATAGCGTCTTCTTAAGGCGTGCACTTGGATATTTGTGCGCGTCATCAAAACAGCAACCTCTTAGGACTTCCCAGTCAGTTCCTACGTTCAGAGTCCTTATTCTAGCTAGCCTCTTTGGCCGAGGTCGTTCACTCCTCGGTAGTCCTCGCATACTGATGTGGGGGGGGGGGTTTGCGCGCTACTTCGGGGTGGCGTCCTAGCATTAACACTGATAATAGACTACTCCCCATATCATTTACTTCTGAGCAATGGTATATTGCGAATTTTATCTGCGATATGGTTATTGCCCCCGGGTAACATTTTGAGAACCACCCCGACATGAAGTGGTCGTGTTTCAAGCTCATGCTAAAACAGCCACTTTACATTCTTCATTTAATAGCGGTGTTAGTGAACGCAGGTATGACTTCTATGTTAAGAAATAATGAACAGCTTCAATCCTAATGTGATTCATTTCCAGATGATGCTTGTTTTCCCAATAAATATGACATTTCTTGTCGAATAGATATTCTGAATGACGAATCACTACGAACTCTACCTCATAACTGCACGGTGCTCGCAGGAGATTTGGTGATTGAAATGGCGCCAGGTGAGTGACAGCTTCTCAAAATGAGTCTACGTCCTGTGCCTCTTCGCACGTTTTGAATCTTCTTCAAATATTCGTGAGCAGAGTCAACCGTTCGTTCCGAACGAGGGGTCCCATTTGGGTTTTGGGAATACATTTTGGGGTTGAGCAAGGTTATCAGTGGGAACGGACGTTGATGAGCCCGCTAAAGGGGGTTGCTTTGACGAATTTGGTAAAAGTTTCACGAAGTTAGTGAGAATTAGGAGCAAAATTGGTGGATCGAAACCCCCTTGAGCGGGGGGGGGGCAACATTTTTGGAAAAGTGCCAACGAGACGGTTGGCCCTGGTTGGAAGATCGGAATTGTTCACGACTAGTGTGTGCGCTGAATGCGACAAAATCACACTTCGCGCGCCAGATATGGGACGGTGGTAAAGTACCGCAAACTAGTAATCAAATGTGGTGATTTTCTCTCATTTCGAGGAACAAGCAGCGTGGAAACATGGACAGAACCTTTCTTGAAACCACCAGCCTCGCCACACTGACTGCAAAAGTTGCTCCGCTCTTGGTTCTGAACCCTGGATGCTAGGACTCATAGCTGGGTTTTGCCGCTGCACCAGGAATCACTCGATCACATCACTGGAAGAGATATAGATGACAGATAAGCAACGGATGCTGTTTACAAATATAAGACTTCGAGCTGCGCTGATCCAGCGACCTTGCCAGCGGCAGCGTGGATCGTTCCCGTTGAGCCACTGGACATTTACAATAGTAGAAATGGTGAGCATCCATCACTTTCCTACAAAGCTTGCGTCTCACATGGGTTCAAACCTATGGTGCACCGTCGCATGTGCGGCATCGCTACCACTGCACCAATCAGCCCTTTTTATCGACAGTGAAAAGATTGTAGCGAAAAGGGAAAAGCCTGCGATGGCTGCAAACTCTTACGATTAGACGTCTCAAGGAATTGATCTCACGACTGATCCAACACCAACGTGGACCGCAGGCGTTAAACCATTGGCGAATCAATGCAAGATGCCTCCCTCTTTCTCTCCTACACTCTTTTTGAGCCATGCTGACTGGCAGTTTGGATGTGGCCATCTCTAAAAAGTCCTCCGGAGGACTCCACCCCTCGCGCACTATTTCTTGTTTCTCTGCCACATCGTACTTAGTTTGTGGATGACCACATTGCTAATCCTCTTTACCAGCACGTGATCTCATCACCACGACATCCAAGTGAGTTCGAACTCACTTCGACCTCTCTGACGGGGATTTTTTGGAGGGGCTTCTGAGGCGCTCTACGCATATTTTGGGGTAACTTTGTTTGGAAGCCATCACCAAGTTACCACGAGCTCATGGTCACATGGTAACTAGCAGCTAAGGCCACTTTACTACCGTCCATGATCTTGTCGGGAACTTCCTCGAAGAACATAACCATTTTGAAGGATCCAAAACTGAATTCGCCAGGAATAACCCTGACGGCAAGGTAGATAGCACCACCGCTGTTCAGTTGCACATCACGCAAAGAACAGATCGCACTAGTGTTTTTGTCGCGTTCAGCGCTTCTGATCATGAACACTCCCGATCTTGTACACTTGCAGTGGTTATAAAATACCACCACAATGTTTTAAACGATGTGACGGTGACATTTGCCCTCAGTCACTAGGCTAACGGCTAACACTAGTAAGGCTGCGCTTATAGAGCATTTTTGGAAAATTCAAAGACTTGGCTAATCACAAAAAAGAGTGTCACGGGCATCTACGAAGAAAATTTGAAGTACTGAGATTGCTCTGAGTTCCTATTAAGTCTGGATCAAGAATAGATCGAAACTCTTTTTTTACAAAACTTCACTAATTTCACTGATTGCATTTCGGGCAGAAGCCCTTCCTCCATTAACTAAAATTGTCACCTCATGACATAAACCACAACTACGGTGTGTCGGTTTGACGGGATGTCGGTGTGTATGTCGGTATGGGGTCTGTTGCCCAGGGGGGCATGCTGTTGCAACTGTTCGTAATGATGTCAACAAAGAAAATATGTCTAATCTTGATACATGTGCTAAGGTTCCACGCTATTGATAAAACAAAAACACTTCTGGTGCTTTTGTTGGAGCTGAGGAGAGCATGCAGCATAGCTGTTTGGGTTGCTTTAACAAAAGAAAAGATATTGGAGACTATTGTATACGCTTATACTTGTAGGCAATTTAGAGAGCAAAACAACTTAAGCAATAAATAGAGAGGAAAAAGTCAGAGCGCTCGAAAAATTTGCTTAGAAATAAAGCTCTAGGTACAAAAAAGGCCTAGCGGATTCTACCGTAAATAAAAATGTTGACACATATTGTTTTGTTAACTGCTATAGAGCTTTGCAGATTTTATCGTTTTGATATGACTTCTTTCGCTAGCAGCAAATGCCTCCCCCCACCGTGGAACACAGGACCCTCTTTCTGTATGTCGGTCTGTCTCTCCGCACAGTTAAAGGCAAAAGTCAGGCTCGTGTTTGGGCATGGTGATTGAAACTGACAACTGAGATGGGAAATGGAACGACAATGAAGGAAAAACGAAATAAATAGTCAACAAGGCCGA
>KZ345941.1:0-11858 GCA_002352805.1 Teladorsagia circumcincta | reverse complement strand
CTTCCCAGTTAGTGATCCTACGTTCAGAGTCCCTATTCGAACTAGCTTCTTTGGCCGAGGCCGTTCCTTCCTCGGTAGCCCTCGCATACTGTCCGCAGAACTCGGGCGGGGGTTCTGTGCGCCACTTCCGGGTGACGTCCTAGCTTTATTACTGATTCCTTTTGTGACTTTAGACATGTTTGTTGTGACGGGGGTATCCATCAGCCGGCCTGTCAACCTGGGCCTGACGCTGGTACTGAACCATTTTTGCAATTTTTGCAAGGCAAGGTTCCGAACCTCGGCAGGGATCGAACTTCGCAGCGTTCAGGGGGTGCAGACATGAGTCTACACTCTTAACCACTCGGCTATCCCTGCCTACGAGAACCCGCACCTCTCGCTTTCATGAAATGGTGCCCCGGTAGCGTAACTGGTAGCGCACTTGCACGGAAAGCGAGATGTGCGGTTCGTAGTCCCGCCTGGGGCGAAAGCTTTGTTCACAAACAAGCATTCTTGTGAAACAGTCTCTGTGGTTCCAAAACGATCGCAAAAGTCGATTCACGATGCAAATCGAATCTCGATCGATGAACGAATCTCCACGGCTGGCAAGAGGGGGTGCGACTTCTGTACGCCACGTCCACTTCGAGCCTGTTGAGACTGTTGCTTTAAGTACGTGAAGCGCATGACTCGAAAGTGGTGTTTGTGCATGTCAAATACAGCGCCAGTAGAAAGCGAACAATACATAGATAACCACAGGTAACGCACCCGCAGGTGATAAATAAGTAGCTCGGAATGGCGTCTTAAAGAGTGTATGAATCGCGGACTTACAGAGAACTCCACGAAAAAACATTGAACCATGAATTCGCCAATTATTTTCGTGGCAATAGCACCGTCGAAGTCGGTGTCAGACTCTGCGAACCCAACGAATCGCGAGTACGAGCGATGCACCAACGGCTCGAACTGTGCGCCTTTGAACTATGTGCCATCGATTTAAACGATGTAACGACTAGACAGATGCGCACGTTGACCTCGCCACTTTGCCAGGCTTTCATGTCCTCTCGCTCTCTCTCGTCCACGTGAGCCCAGGAAAGTCGTGAAGAGTGAAAATGCGCATGAGTGTGACCCCTATCACATACAAACACTGTCGAGTCGCTGGTACATCTTTCGATCCGCTGGCCGATTGCTCGAACAGATGTAATACGCTGAATTCGCGAAGTCTGACATCGGCCTAAGCATAAGTCGGCGCTTTTGCTGACCTTAGTTTGTATCACTTGTGACCACTCTGTGGATTCATCCATGTCGTTTGCTGGATGCCGTCTCTTTACATCCTTTATATCAAAATTTGTCCTTCCTCAACTTTCTACTGCTGCTTCTCGTTATTTCCTCTCTTATGAATTTGATGGTCATCGGTGCTGAGCCAGGGGCGGGAGGGCATCGTGTTGCAGAGCTTCCAAGGCTTATTGAACTACGTCAGACGTTTTCTTCTGGAACAAAAGTTTAGACGAAGTTACGGTCATTTTGTTAGCTCTCCGAAAAAAAATTGGAAGCGATTCTCGTAAGGAATCTGTGGTATTTTGACTAAAGGCGTGTGTTGTCACGAAAAGCTACTTCGCCGCTCATGGCCTTGCTGAGGACATTCGAAATAGGGCCGACGGTAGGTGACACTGGGACTAAGCCCAGGAGATGGGAGAAACGCCAGGGAAAATACGAAGCTCACATCTTCCCTAAGAACCCATTCACCCTTTTAAGGCTCAGCCCAAGTACTGTGAGTGGCTCGCTCACTTGAATTTCCCCTAATAACATAATCGTCGCTACTTCCTCATAGGAATTCTTATGTGTTTATTGTTCGTGCAAAGCTGGAATCATCACAACATTATTTTGGTCCAACACATGCCTTTGTGACGAGGTAGTCTTGTTCGAGATGCCATAGGGGACGCGTCGTTAACTTGTCGTTTCTCAGTAAGGAATATTTCGTACCAATTCGTGCTTTCTTGTTTTCTTTCTTTGCCCAAGTGTGACTATGGACAACATGACATCGTAAAAGAGAAGCCATTTCAGTTGGCTACCTGGCTGCTACATTGTCCCAAACTAGATCGTACTAAAGTACGAAGTGTAAAACATTCGCTGGTGTTCAGTCTCTTTTGCATTACCATTTACAACCCAATTGACGTTCGAATTCGACTGAGCTGTCAAAGTAACTTGTGGGAGCAGATAAAGAAGCTGACGTGCAAGATAGTATTTCACCCTCCTAGCGGGTTCTTTAGCAGTTAATCGACAATAGAGGGATGGAAGGCTGGTTTAGCTAAGGCAGCATTCGATCTAGTAATTCACTCTATGAGGAGAAGGGGTCCTAACCAGGAGTTACTTCAGTTTCTTCTGGGGGATCGTATTCAAGGTTGGTAAGGGAGAAAGGGTAGGAAAGGGGGGTCGTATTTTTGAAAGCTGAAGGGATCGTGGCGGCGGCAGGGGTGATACTTGACAGGTTTTCAGACATTTTGGCGGAATCTCCAGGAAGGATGGGTAAAATTGAGGAAACTAGAGGAATTTCTGTTTCACCTATACATTTACCCCGCTCCCTTCCCTCCCCCCCCCCCGCCCCGCTCAAGATCAAATATAGAAGCAGCCGTGATGGTGAGGATGGTGGTCGGGTTCGTATGCGGTGAGCGCTGGTGGTAGTAGGAGGTCGTATCGAACCCCGTATACGAGGCGGTGTCGTCAAATGTTCAGAAATGGAGCAACGGACGGTTGACCCTCGTCGCATGCTCGCGGTGTGCGGTGCTCATGCCACAACTATCCTTCCGTTTGCCAAATTTCAAATTTATTGACCACAGGGAATAATTGGAAGCAATCTACAACCTGCTTAATCGCACACGCTATGTTGCCGCACGGAAGAGAATCTTTTGATGGATTAGGGCTGAACATTCGGCTTGTTTGATCCCGTACGAGATTCTATGCTAATTTTCTACTCTCATTCAGAGCTGTGGCGATATTTTAATGCGATTTTCCTTCCACTACAAAACTGCATTGTCGCCAAAGGGTTGAGCAATAACCCCAGAACCAGATCGAGTTGGTGGGGTAGAAGCGGAAGCAAAGAAAACCTTTAAACATGGACTCCCCTCGAAATAAGGGACGGGGTGCCGGACGAGTTGTCTTAACTAGCTTGTATTTCTTGCCGGCTCGCGCCATTACGAAATGCAACTGCAATCGCGCATGCACTAATACAAACAAAAACAAAGGCACCAATAATAACAGAGAAATATGAAACTAAAACAGATTAGGCAAGTAAAGCTAATCAAATTACAGGCTGCATTCTTTCGGATGCGGCGCCATTCACATGCAATCGCGCCAGAACCACCCACGCAATCGCGCCGGTACCACGCAGTTGTGCAAGGACATGCAGCAAAAGAAACTCGTAGCTAGTAACTCCAAAGGCCAAGATTATTGGCCAAAAGCCAGCGTTGTGAGACCCTAGCGTCGTTGCCGCGCCTTTTCGAGCCGCGGTAACGGCACATCTGTACTACACTTGGGCTTACTCTATCCTACCCAATGAATGATTCTTCGAGTTGTCTTCTGCTGGGTTGTTGCTTTGACCTATCCCAGAGGATGGGAGGTTTGATTTGTACGGACAGCCTACGGCCCAGGATTTGATCCCTGGACGTCGAAGAGTAAGCAGCACATTCTCCATTGCCACCTCATCACTTTCGCCAATCCTGTATATTATTACTATTAATAAGAATAATAATATATTGATGATTAATGTGATTGCGTGGCATAGTGAGGAGATATGCTCGGCCCTATACAGCGGACTGATGTACTGCTAGAGTTCGGCGCATACAAGTTTTTTCTCCATGCATAAGAACACTTTGTGATGTAAATGAGGTGCACTGTAGTAACCGTTGAACACCATGAAAATGACATATCTCCCTGCAAAAATTACGTCATTTTGTGTGGTGAATTGATCTCCTTCCGGCTCTCAGCTTAGCAGAGTTCGCAACAGTCTTGTCACAGAACGTCAAAGGGGCAACCCTGCTGATTGAAGTAAAGCGTATGATTTTGCTTCCCGTCCTGAGACGTCGAGCTCAGAACTGCTTGCCCTATTTGCTAAATTCTCTTAGCAGCTTCATAAAGCAGAAAATAGCAGCGGTAGTGGTAGGGTTCACAAACAGGATGTTATTGCACCCCCTAAATGTTGAGTTTGCTCCTTTGCTCTTTCCGGTAACAACGCTTTAAAAAATTTATGCATTGTAACTGCATCAAGGGTTGCCTACGGATGCCTGCGTAAAGAGTTCGCAAGCAGTCAAAGGAGGATTCCACGACGAAGCAGGAGGTGACAGAGGGAATAATGTGTCTAGTCAAAAGGTAGGCAAGCTCTTAAGGATGCGGGACGATGCGCGTTTTGCAGCAGACGGTATCAGCCCCCAGCGCCGTAGCAGGGTCAACCCGCTCCGCTGCACAACCACCAGTGGGTAACACCTTGCAGCCTGACTCTATTCGTGAAACAAAGAGAGCGTTAGCGTTGATGAGGGCAGCACCAATGAGACTCGCATCAGTGCGCAAATCAACGGGAAAAGAAGACGTCCCGTTCCTTGGGTTTTTTTATGAGGGCAGGATGCAAAGCAGTGCGGGAGTAAGCCTCCATAACTCTGATTGAGGCATGGTCTAAGTGATAGGTCTAAGAGTAGTGTAAAGCAGTTCTGAACTGATCGTCTTAAGACGAATGCAATGATTCACACCTCATTGCAGATGGCCGGATCGACCTGTTGTCTTTCCGAGGCTATACGAAGGAAGGATGATATCGAAGACTGGAGGTTCTGGGGGAAAACAAAAAGCCGGCTTTTCTTCCGATTCTGCCTTCTCTTCAGTCTTGTAGAAAAGTCCGTGTAGATTTTTTTGAACTCAACATAGCTTGAATCCTTGATCCGATCCACTAGAGATTGATTAGCTCATCAGGAGAAGGAAACGGACCAAATTGGGGGCTCATGCTCCTGTGGGGGCTCATTTTCGGAAAGAGACTGAAAAAAAGCCATGCATAATCTCTTCTTCATTTTCCAGCAAACGAATGCAGTGGCCATGATGTCACATTTCTGCTCTGAGGAGGAAACTCTCTCTACATGACGAAAAATCAACTTTGTCCATGCTGTTGCGATCGTTTCTGTACCGCTTCGACCTTGCAATACTGTCAGTAATGTGTTTTGGACCAGATGGATAACTTAACGATTAGGCACTTACCCTTAGACAACAAAGAGAAATTGCGATGGCCTGCTGCGAAACCATCAAAAGGGTCGTTGGGAGAACGAGCCTCGAAGGCCACCTTTTACACAGGAGAGTGTACAGATATGACTTTCTAACGATTTTCAGCTCTCTTGAAAAAATCGACCTGCCGTGAGATGGGATAAAATCAATCGTCGTTAGGGTGACCCATGAGTCGGAAAACCGACCGAACCAGCGATAGACTCACAGGAAGGAGCATCCTGAACGGAGGTTCATCTGTGACAAGTGAATTCTCCACTATTTCCTAAAACCATCTCTGTCCATCAACCAAAAAAAACCGACTGACCGACCTACTAAAAGACCCACCGCTCTTCTTACGGACACGCCGTGAATGTTACTCCCGATACGGATGTGAAATCTCAGTCATTAAAGTTTGTAACTTTTGCAGTACAACGGTGATATGTCTTGAACACTTTGAGGATCTCGGAAAAGTCCAGCGCCGTCAAGTGTCAGCTGGGCTCAGAAAGCCTTATTCCAGGCTGTAGCCCCTGCATAGAGCTAACAAGGAAAGTCCCTCAGGTCGCCATGGCCATTCAATAAGCGACGCATACGCCTAGATGTACCTTCAAACGCTGATCTCAAATCTACCTTCCAAATCTGCTAAACGCCTTTCTGAACGGAGTTATGAAGCGAAATAGCGCAGCGGTAGTGGTCGGGGCTCACAGTCAAAACGTCGAAGGATCGGTCACCTATTGTATTTACTGTTTCAATTCCTCGGAGACACAGCTAAACTGCTTTTGCTAGCCCATTCAACTGAATTCCAGAGGAATGCAAAACAGTATTTACGGTAAGATAGCGATCCTTCGACAGTTTGACCGTGACTCCCGACCACTACCGTGGCGCTATATTGCTTCATAGCTCCGTTCAGAGAATTGATTAGCAGATTCGGAAGGTAGATTTGAGATCAGCGTCCGAAGATGCATCTAAGCGTATGCATCGCTTTTTGAATGGCCATGGCGACCTGAGGGACTTTCCTTGTTAGCTCTATGCAGGGGCTACAGCCTGGAATAAGGCTTTATGAGCCCAGCTGACACTTGACGGCGCTGGACTTTTCCGAGATCCTCAACGTGTTCAAGACATATCACCATTATACTGAGGGTCTTTCCTTGTAAGTAATGTCTACATTAAAATTGCAGGATGATCTTCTTGTTGAAATTACCCTAATTTCCGGTAGATAAGCCCGCGCCAATGTCACGTGAAAACCCCTCCGCTGGTGCAGTGTACTTGCGTAGATCTAGGGACTATCCTATTACGCTCATAGGGGTATTGCGATACCCTGATTACGAGAACGACATTCGTTTTTAGTGATGGCACCATCTGGCGCCAGTTAGCGCCATCTTGTCACGACCATTGTTTTCACCAAAATCGGTATGAACCTCTGTATAGGGGTGTTTTGGTGCCCACATTACAAATATGACATTGGTTTTTGGCATTCGCGTCGTCCGACGCATAGTTTTCGCTTGGAGGGCGCAGGCGAGCAGAAAATAGTGTGATATCGGCGCGGGCTTATCACAGGAAATTAGGGTATGTGTAAAAATCAGTGTGAGGCTCTAAAACATTTCTTGCAAAGGGGTAAAATTTCAAAAGAACACTAAAAAATAGAAAAGAAGTCTTCCGAGATAAAAATGTTTGTGTTGGTGTTCAAATCATGCGTATTTTGTACTCTTTCTGAACAAGATACTGCCCTATTGTATCGATTCTTTAGAGCGATCATTGTTGAACTCAATCGATAAATCACTAAAATAAACTCTTTTGGTGACCAGATTGGCTTTGCATAAGAAAAGGATCTATTTCCGTACTTTCCATACGCGAGGCGGTCCTAGTTCTTTGATATCAAGTCAATTATTCACAGCCGCCCTCAATCTATTGAGTTAGAAATAGGGGCTTTCTGATCCTCTTAAGAGCTGCTTGACTGCTTCAATTTGATTCGCTTCTTAAAAGAGAAAAAAATGCAAATGTGGCTAAACTCAGCGGCTATTCACGCCTCTTCAAACAAGTTCTTTCACGGAACTGCACTCAAGCCATTGTTCAATTGCCGAAAATGTTTCCGCAGATTTTCGTCGAAAATCCCAAAGAAATGTGCGACAATGAGTTCGGGAAAAAAGTAAAGCTTCCCGGCTTAAGCCGTTCTGGCCGCTACATTCACGTTTCGTGATCAGGGACGGTAGTAAGGTACCCTTGACTTCCAATCAGAGGTGGTGGTTAAGGGCTTCTACTATGGAACAAGAAGTGAGACAACCGCAATTCAGTCCTCAGATCAATCACGAGGTTCCTAATTTATCTTAGAATATAGAAAACAAGAGAAAAGCGGACGAAAAACTGTAAAAAGAAGAAAGCAGCTGAAGGGAGGATAACAGCTGATTCTTTAACTCATAGTTAGCGGAGGATGGTCAGAGAAAAGAAAGCCCGTTGGACTGATGAAGCGCAGATACCACGTTTGCCACGTTGATCCTTCAGAAAGAGTACTCCGAAGGTCTTTTTACTGGATGGTCGACGAAGCACACGTGGTATCTGCACCTCCTCAGTTCCATGGTCTTTCTTTCTCTGACCAGCTCCACTAAGCAGGAGTTGAAGAAAGCGTTGCAATCCCACATATTTCTCAGCTGTTTTGTGCGGCCTTTTTTCAGTTTTTTTTTTGTTGGTTTCTTTTCTTGTTTTTGTTGATCTGTTCTTCTAAAATGAGTAGGGGACCTCATGATTGGTCAAAGAACAATTCACTGTGTCTGACTTCTTATTCCTTATTTTTATTTTATGTTAAAGGCCTTTAACCACTACTGCTAATGGGTAATTAAGGGAACTTTACTCCCTTCTCAGGTGATTTACGGATAGGAAGGAAGTGAGCGGTACCTCACTTCCAAAGTCGTTTCAACATTAGAACACAACCAAAGAAAAGAAGAAGCACGGATAAGTTTGAAAGCATAAATAATTTCTTTTCATGGGCATATTTCTTGTAGCTTTCTAGGCGGCAGGTGTCCAGGTAGCTTGAGCTTTAACTTATATTTTTCATCAGCGTCCCACTATGACTTCCCTCCAACACGACTTTTGCAAACTCCTGATTCATTCCCTACCTGAGAGATCCTATCTGAGCGACATTTTGGAAAATAGGCACAATCGCTTACAGTAAATAGCTTCAAAAACGTGTTCACCAATTGCAAGATCGCCCGCTGATTTTTAGGTTTTATTTTTCTCGTCCCTAAACCATCAAATATAGTATAAATTCTCAATGCAACGCTTTGGCACCTCATCCTGTTCAAAACTTATCTCCTGCAACTCATTTAATTCTCTGATGTCTCGAAAAGGGTACTTAATTTATTATTCAAGGGGGGGGGCAATAAAAAACGACATTCTATCTCCGCACTCAAATGGATTTTATCACACTTTGCTCAATTCAAAGCGAATGAGTCCAACTAAGAACTGAAGAGCGCATTCCACTCAATAAGAATTTCTTTATGGTGGCCATTAACGTGGACGGCATTATACAGGAACTTCAGGCTGAAGCAGTTACAGTAGGTCACCTTGGGCTCGACGACGATGACAAATGACGCCACATTCTGAATACCGTGAGGGTAGTGAAGGAGGGACTGTGCCCACTTATAGAGGGACATTTCAGGAATTTTTTGCTTGAGAACTTCCGCTAACGACGGCAGTCGCTGTGAAGAAGAAAGGGCCGAAGTAGGACATAGGCAAAGGACATAGGCAAAACGTTTTTTTTGCCCCCTCCCTGTGTATATATTTCTCTATTTGAGCACGTTTTGAGATCAATCCCTTTTCAGGACGCGCCGTGCACTCTACACCCATTCAGAATCCTACGGCTTTAATGCAATTTGGCCCATGCAAAAAAATGTTGCGGCCGGCCCATGTACAGGTCAGCATTTATATACCCTCACGAAGAAAGGATCACATGTCGCCCTGGCCATTCAAGAACAAATGTGTATCTCCAGTTGTACTTTTGAACGCTGATCTCAAATCTACCTTCCAAATCGGCTATACGATTCTCCGAACGAAGTTATGAAACCGAGTAGTGGTCCAGGCTCTCAGGTGAGATCGGTTCCTTCACGAGTTTGTTCCTTTGCTTTTGTCCGCAACATTCCTGAAAATACTGCGCAGTGCTTGTGCAGTACTTCATCAGTGCTTGTCTGAAATTGCCTGCAGGAATTTGTGAGCAGCTGGTGACAAATTTAATTGCTGTTCCCGTAGGACTGTTCATGGTGCCCGTAGCAAGCTTCTGCGCAAATCGAGAGCGATATTCGTGACCAGGAGTTCAAATTACCATATGAAGCGAATCTTTAGCAAAATCTCAATTTTCGACCCAACTTCGAAATGTTGGCCTGAGAACAGTGACACTTTTAGCAACTGCTCGACAGCTCTTCGTGCAGGCAAATTGAGGCAAGCATCGATGCAGGAAGTTGTACTAGCGTGTTATCGGGGACGCTGCAGACAAAAGCAAAAGGAGAAACTCGCAGAGAATCGATCCCACGAGCTCTTTTCTTGAAGCTCGGACCACTACCGCAGAACTACTTGGCTTCATAACTCCGTTCGGATGATCAGTTAGCAGATTTGGAAGGTCGATTTGAAATCAATGCTCAAAGCTCTAGGGGTACACATCTTTTCCAGAAGGCCATGGCGACCTGGGACCCTTTCTCTTCAGTTGGGAAAATCCGATACCATTTAACAGTGCAACGCTTGGTTCGCCTGGACGGCATTCAATCCGCACACCTTACCGTGCCGGCACCATTTACCAATAGACCAATTCCTGCGGCCATGTTTCGATACATCCAGGAAAGTATGATTTGAAGTGAATGACGAGGGAGGAGAAGAACACTGCTGCTGCAAATGTTGATCCTAAGTGCCATACTGAGGGCAGAAAAGCAAAAACCCGCGTTACACCCTACATACGTTGTCACATATGTTTGCATTTGTCAAGGTCTTACAAGCATTACAATCATTCCTATTCTGTTGCGAGGATTTGACTTATCAGTAGGGGATGCTCTCATGAATTGTGCGCGAAGACTTATAGACGGCTCAGCTCCAGCATAACTGAATCTTTTGCGGACTATGCTGATGGACAAGGTAAGATTAGCTATTTTTAGACAACGAACACGAAACACGAAACTTTCTCAAAGAATGGTTGCCCGTATTGCTACATTCGGCGGCGAAGACAACGGTGACGTTTTTCAACGCGATCTTCTGTCCTACGCGACCTTCGAACGGCGATTCAATGCCATCTAATTTGAATAATTTGAATGCCCCAGCGGTCTGAGTGCTATTTGTTGTAGTGGTGGTGAGAAGGTGAATGCTTCTGTGTACGGTACTGGTTCTAGGTGTCATACGTCGGAGGATTTCCACGCACCATTTACCACGGCGGTGGTTCCTATCAAGCAGGAAAGAGAGGAAAACAGAAAGCGGACGCCCTTGGCCGACGACCGACCGAGGTTTCTTCTCTTGGTGAGGGTAAAATCGCAAAAAACGAAAAAAAATCGTTTACCTTCTGTGAAACCGGCACACAGCTTCAAACTATAAGAGCAAGAACTACTTGAATGTCTTTTCATTTATCATTTATCATGTTATGTAAAACTGGGTACATGAATAAAAACGGGATTTCAATAGGTATATGACAGGACAATAAATAGGAAAACTGAATCAAAGGAAATAGGTAGAGTAATTGAGGAGCCAATATGCCTTTAGCAGGCTTATACGTCGAGTTCGTACATAGGGGGAAGGGAGGAGGAGCAACGGTAGAGCCCAACAAGGGGGTAAAATGCAATGTCCGGCCAACATTTCAAGCCGCTGGCGGGGGATGACTCCGGCTACCAACTCAGTAGGTCCATCAACTCCAGATGGGTCATATAATAGAGACTTAGATTTAAACATGAAGCAACCTAATCGTAAGGTACATAATAGCGAAAGTACAGAAGGAACATCAACCTAATTGTGACAAGAGGGGAAGACACAACTGACGGGAACAGTTCGTGATCGAGTAATTGAGGAGGGGAGATTAGTAGAGAACGTAGCAACCCACTGAAATTAGGAGAAGCTTAGTATTGGCTAAGATTATGGTTTGAAAGAGCAATTAGTACTTTTCAAGCACGCGATTCCTTTCACCTTTGGGAGCTGAAGGACAGCATTTTGAAGGGACTCGGACACTGGAAGGAATTGACCAGGTTAAGGAAGGAGTATGCCAATATTTTCACTTATTTATTCATGCACTCAGTGGTGCGCTACAGCGGGGCAGAAGTGGTATAATGCACATAATACAATAGGTGACTATAGTACTGACGGGAAAACAAGGAACAAAGGTCATTTACCTCATCCAGGATGAGGGGTAATAATGGTAATGCAGGGTGTCCCAAAAATATTCTTCCAGAATTGATATGCCTTCAACTTTCCACACAATATTTAACCAGACTCATTTGAAAAGATCGTGTATTTTAGATGGCCCTCCGTTGACGTGAGTGTGGCTCCTAGCCGCTTCTAACATATCTCCAATGTGGCCTCATGGTATCCTGGGGTATTCTTTCCTGAACTTTGCAGAGGACACTGTTTTTTTTGCTATATGGATGCTTCGTTCGGTGCAAGCCCTTCCCTCTGCTGCAGCCCACATGGAATTGTCC
>KZ345940.1:38246-49401 GCA_002352805.1 Teladorsagia circumcincta | reverse complement strand
CGGACAATAGCCTGCTTAGAGGAAAAAAGTGAGAATCGGTTTCCCACCACGATAGCGCTGAACGGCCCACCGCAAAATGCGCTTTGTGAAATTTATCCAGAAAGGCTTCGAAGTTGTTCAACAATCCTATATATAGTGCAGGTATGTTTCTTATAAACTACCCATTCTCCGGTCTTCGACGTTGTTCTTGGAGGAGAAATAGCTTTCGAAACAAGGGTATGCCAAAATCGCCTTCCAACCGTTTCAAGCCTACAACATTTCAAATTCCCACCAAAAGGAAAAACCTTTGCGTGGCTATGATTGGCAACAGTATGCTTAATACAAGATTTTTTGAATCAACTCAAAAGGTTGTATTTCAGCAGAGTTGTGTTCTTTCAAAGTTAGGCGTTCAAAACGGCGGATACTTTTTGACCGACCTAATATATATATGCGAAAGTACTTATCTGGGTTTTTTACATACAGGCTTTAACGCTCCAATCTATTGTGCCTGTGCTAGCTATTTTTCCTGCAGCAGGAGTGTTCTTGCTCGTCCAATTTGGAGCAGTGAATAACTATGTGCCCAGCTACCTCATCGTACCGTGTCTGAGCATTGGTCAGTGGAATTTTCTTCTTTCAACGTTACATTCACCAGAAAACGCGTTCGTCGAGAATGCTTGGTCTCTATAGACAACTGAAAAAGTGGGCGGATCGGTGGTGGAAAAAAGTGAAAATGAGATTATTTCAATCTCCACCAATGAGAAGCCGCTCCGAAAAACCTGCATTTGGATTGTGCTTCTTCTAAAATCAGTCAAAATTGGTAAAAGCATTTTTTCAGGTCCACTGATTGATCCAATGATCACAATCTACTATGTTCACCCGTATCGGAAGTATGCCAAGCAGCTGTTTTTGCCATGTGTTGGAAAGTCTTCGCCATCACTTCAATCAGTACAGTCAACAGTTACTACCAGAATTTCAGTAGTGCGATAAGGCGGCGTTATCAATATGAGGAACCGTTTCATCCCTCAAACGCTGCTGTCTTCGCTTGGAATGATTTTGTTTTGATACCACCTTATGTAATTTGTGCGGAAGTGGAAAGCTTTTCGGAAAATGAAACTGCAAACTGTTGTGGGTAAAGTCCAATGCCATATTCCGCGATCACTGTGGCTATTCATGACGGTTCTCATTTGACTAGACTTTCATTTGTGCATTAAGAATTCTGATTCATGCAAGTGAGCGCCACGTTAAAATTAGTGATCTAATTAGAACATATATTTCTAGAATTGCCAACAACGAGAAGGAAAATGCGGACGAGAAAAAAATTTGCTACAGTTTTGATGCTGCAATGACTATCACAGGACCACACGTACTGAACCGTACTGTGTGGCTCGAACAGCGAGCATGCCTCCTTTCCTTTCTTCTGGCAAGTTTTTTTTCTTAGAACTGTATGTTCAGCTTTTCTTGTTGTTGTGCGCTTCTATTAGGTTGGAAGGAAGTTCTGAAACACCCTACAGCCAAGATTTGAAGTTTGTTTTTTTTCACTCTTTATCTATCTTAAGTCCCTTAACTTACTACCACCATAGTCAACAACTATATGCCAACCTTCAAGTAATTGCTTGACGCCGCATTTAGAGAAGTTATTAGAATTATCGATGAAAAACATTTGGAAGTCGGATTTGCGGACTTTTTCATCGGCGAGCTTTTTTGTTCTACAGGTGATGAGTGAGCGAGCAGGAAGGGTGAGAGACGTGTGCGGGTGGGTTTCACGATCATGACAAATGGGCAGCCGTGGTGCGGCCTAACTTGAAAATCTTCTGGCTTGAGGCCAAAGATTTGCGCCTACGTGCGTTGCGGCGAAGCAGACACACATTTTGCGTTATTTCGTAGAGTATTCCTACAATCGTTTCGAGCGGCTAGCGTTGGATAGCGCTTGTCATCGTCGATCCTACAGATGGAACACCACTCATGGATAATGTCGTCAAAGTTCTTAAAATTTGACAGTATTACCATTCCCCCATAATTGTAAGGTCGAGGCATCAGAACTCCAGTTTTTCATAATCCAAGCCGCTGCTGCTTCAGCATATGGTTAACGCAGACGGTCCACTTGCCTTCGCTAATGACCACATGACGCGGCCTATCGTCGCGCTGTGCGACGAGCAGTACATGTGCAGATGTCGACTGCGTGCGTTACCCATTCACGTCATTTCCAGAACTCGTCTAGTTACTAGAGAGCCTAAAGGACGGGCCTCTGAAAGCACTCAAGATGCTTTGTCAGTTTGTATGACGATTGCCTAGAATCACCTCTGATTGTAGCGGTGACAAGGTCAAGATGGGCAGTGCTCAAGCGTTGCGTCAGAAAGATTAAAGTCTTCGCTGCGGACCGTTTGAGCCAAGCTGCAACCGCTATGTGAGAAAACGTGTCCTAGCCTATCCTGGGACTGATTCTGAGCGCCTCTCGTGAGCAGACCTCTTTGAGCGAGGCTCGCACATTATGAGGGCTCGGACGGTCTCGCGGGAGAAGTCGATTTTATGCGATCCAAACGCCATTATTGGGAAAGATGATTTAAGCAACGCAGCACAGTCCACTCCTTCTATATACCACTCATGGAAGATTCCAGAGCATTCGGGAAAAATCCAGAAAGAGCGCGAATTGAGTGTTTCAGAACTTTCCTTCCAACCTAACAGTAATCAATGTTATTACTACACCATGCATCGTAGGAAACCGGGACCCCTCGCTTTTCTGTGTAATTCCTACGTGGTTAACCCCTCCCAGTAACGTGCGGCATACGGGGCATCAGCGTATGGTTATGGGGAGAGCAACAAGTTTCTGACATATGCGCCGCTCACATGGCGGCACGCTCTATCCACTCGACCGCTCCACTTGTGTCCTTTTTTCCAGCTTGCAGGGCATGTTACTACGACATCAGGCTTACAACACTGACCACCTCGGTGACCACGATAGCCGTGGAACCACCACCGTTGTCCTGTCTACCTGTTAATAGGCGCCACTTTTTCTATTATACATTCTTGAAATTTTTTCGTGACAGACTTAAGAATTTTCTCACCCCGTGAAAGAACAAGCCACGCACCACAGTCGTAGGTGTAGTACTGTAGAAGTAGAATGAATAAGTTTTTGACTGATGAGGCTAAAAAAATAAAAAAATCAAATTCTCGGAACAACGCTCATTTAGACAACGGCCGTCCAGCGCGAGAGGGTCTTAGCCTTCATCTACCAATCTTTGACTCAGCAGCTTAGGCTCTCGGGTGTACTGGAGCGTTTTCGGGAGGTTTGCTTCCGACTACGCCAAAATCGTGGCATACTTCGACCACCGAAGAGTCCGCACATGCGAACTGTGACGACAAGGTTGAATAATTCTATTAGATTTCCAAGTTTCCATGGATCTTTTGTCTTTCAAATGAACCACGAATTTAGAGGGGTATGAAGCTCACGGCGCGTCCCTGAGGAGCTACGTCACTTGCGTGCGCATTAACTACGGCTCTCTGGACTAAAAATATAGATTCAGAAAAAAAAATCAAGAGGTATCAGAAAGGTTTCGGGTAAGGTGAAGGGGAGGGAACGCGATACTTGTTGGAAAGAAAAAAGCACGATAATTCTGAATCTTTTCTCACTTTTGTTCATGATCGCTTTTGAAAGGAGCTTTAGTCGTTGAAACAAGGTCAATGCTGCGGTAAAGTACCTTTCGACCACACTCGGGCAAAATCTTCGACGTGGGCGTTTTTGAATATTGGGCATATTGGGCAGCTCTAGTAAGCATTGAGTAGAGCTTTCTTCTGAGCTGTTTTATAAGTTCTCCATCTCTAGCAGTTGTTCTCGTTCCTTTCTATAATTGCTTGTAAATGATCTTTCTTCGACTCCCTCTACTTGATGAAGGCTTTTATTGTGGAAGGTAGGGCAAAAAAGTTCTTCTGAGGAGAGATTTTCGCAGATGTCTAACAACTTTTCCATGCTCATTTTGTTGATATGTACAGTCTTTCTTGAGCTTCAACCGCTGTGGAGGGGGCGTATTACGAAACGTTCCTGATGCCTCGCTTTATCTTGCTTCCTACTGAAACACGCATGAAAGTGTCTTGGACTATAATATGCGAGTGAGACTATCATCATTAGAGTAAAGGGTTGAAAGTCATAAAGCTAAAAGTCTCATAATTTTTGCTAGTCTCACAACTACAAGTGTTATTCATTTGATTAATGGCATATCAGCATTACTGGTACGCATATGAGTAAGGCAGTGAGCGCCCTCCACTTTTCCACACTAATGACCGTCGAATGTTTTTTATAATAACAACGTGCTTTTCTTAGAGTAAATGTATTACACATAGTCTAGTGACGTTAATACATTGATTGCGCTCTGTTTTGATAACATTTTGCTGTAATAGTATGTCGCTCTGAGAATGTAGGTCCTGTCCTTCATATTCATACTACATGCCTATTTATTTCGAAATTAAAACACATCTCACTAGTACCGATTAGGAACCATTTGGTTTTCACATTCTCGTTGGAATGATCGCGCACTCTACTTCCTTAAATTTTTTGAACTTATTCCTATGGATCGCCCCATAAGTGCTCTGTAAAGGACGTGGCTCATCGAATGGACCAACATTCTTATTCTAGCGGAAAAGTCTTACGGTTTTCGGTTCATTCCCCGTATCCTTCATATTCTCATGAGATATTCTGCAACTAGTAGTAGAATTTGAAGCAGGGCCACTGCTTGGCGAGATATACATGTGCTTCCACTGGAACAACTACTTCGAAAAACTTTTGAGGACTGAAAGGAAGAAATGAGGAAGAATCAGAGCCAGCTTTCTCTACTACTGCACACCATTTTCATCGCAGCTCTGCAATTTTTCATCCCAGTAGTCCTCTTCCCGTCAGGCCGGCTACTCTCAAAAGCTTTCACTGTCAACGCTGCCACGCGGAACTTTTTCTTTGCTCCTTACACCGTATTGAAATACAGTTTTATGTCAGCAACATATTGTGACCGGAAAAGAATCTGCTATCCCGTTGGTGGAGGCGAATAAGCAGACTCCTAATCTTTTTAGGCGAACCTATCAGGAGAACTTGTGGTCTCAGCGAAAACTTTGCCGCTCTTTCTCTTTTTCTCCTTATACAGTATGACGCTCATCTACCAACATTTAATAACATCGGCGCAAATGAGCAGACTATTCCAAGACATTTGTCAAAGATGCATTCAAAATGATCGGTTAATGACAAAAGTAGTGAACATGAAACAATAAAATATAATAGGTCAATCACAAAAATGTTTCAACAAGAATCACCCATAGAATTTACTGGAAATAGTATTGAATCTTTGAAATCACGCGTATTAACCCATTGGCGTCCGGGTGGCAACTGCAAATGACGCTTTTGTAGGCCACGTAGGATATGTAGCACCCACTACTTTTATTTTCGCAAAGCAAAAGTCTCAGCGAATCTCTGAAAGTTCGATGGTAATGGTTTGGGTAGAAGCACTAAACCTAGTCAGGTACATAGAAAGTGTCACTGATTTGAACACTTACCCTTGAAAGGCCTTGCGAGGGAGGTCTGACGCGATCGGGGAGGCGGATCACGTACTCACTACGGCTGCAAGAGGCGGGTCTACCGTTTCCTGGTAGATCCGCCTCTTGCAGCCGTGGTGAGTACGTGATTGGATGCAAAGCCATTTTCGGTCGTTTCGGGACACCGAGCCTACTTCAGGTCGTTCCTTTGGAGCCAGCGACTGCGATAGTTTCTAGAAGGGTTTAGGGGGACGTGTGGTGCTACATCTGCTCAGTGGCAAGAAAGGGAAAAAATCCTTCAAGGGAACACAATATGGGAGCCCCTTTTGCAATCAGTTTCGATTCATGAAAGGATGGCAGCTCAGAAAACTGGCGTAAGAGCCAGTTTACCGCATTGCGTTCGGTGACAGCATGCCAAACCATGTGCAAATCGAGCTCCTTCAGCTCTTTCGCTGCTGGCAATGCCGTTCGTCCAAATCAGCAACTAGACTAGTGGGCGGATCGCTTTCGGGGACGGACTGCTTTCGAAGTCCTGCTCAGCAACCAGCGCACCTTTCGTCGTAAAAGTGCTACACCTCAGTTTCTTGTCTGGCAAGTAACTGCTTTGGTGGTGGATCTGCTTCCCCGATGCTCCCTCGTTATCGTAATCGCTGCCTTCAAAGCAACTTACGTGGTGCCTTGGGGCTACTTGGCCTTGCGGAAGCAGTGTGATTTTGGTGGGATTGCTCGCAGTCAGCTGACGACGCATTGCGCCCCAATGGCAATCGCTGGCAAATAGCAAGGCATTACTGGCTACTTGTCAGCAATCGCAATTGGGGCGCATCTACGCTGACAGCTCGTCCACACCATCCCTCACTTCATTTCTGAGCCCAGAAGGGTGAGCCTACGTTTCAAGACCTCGTTGGCCTTTTTCGTTCCCTTTTTCTTTATCTTCAGTCAACTTCCAACCTATAACTTCGTCACCAGCCGCATAACTCCACGAATTCGTTTCGGTTTTTTTTTCACGAAAATAAAGCGGTATTATCTGCTCAATTTACATAGATAAGTTATAGACTACGGGGGATCGATTGAGGAGGGTTTCATAGAAGGAAGCCTCTTTGCTACCTTTTGAATGTGGAACGTGAGGTGTCCACATACTTTTTAAATGCACTGTACTACTAATAGATATCACAGTTGAGGTAGAGGACATGGTATGATTTCATGGGTAACTCTGCGAATGGGGTCTTTTATAGGGGCTCAACTACGCAATACAATTACCATCATTGAGCCTACAAATACAGAAACAAAATCACATCAAAAAGAGAATATGTCGACGCAAAGAAAAACCTCAGTCAGTCTTGCTGCCTAGACACAAGCTAAAAGGCGGTACACGATAAAGAGGCAGCGTAAAGGAAGTTAAGTTAGAGATGGTCAGTGGTCCACCAAAAAAAGATAACCGAGAAAATTTTTATAGAATCTGTGATGGGGCTCCTTCATTGCCCGTTGACTTGCACATTGATGCGGCTGTCATCGTGTTACCCACTTCACCACTTTCTCTCTGGTAATGGATTAGTGACACCACCAACGCGAGAGGGGGAGGGAGGGGGAGGGGGTTGTCGGGCTAATGGCACGCTAACCGCGTCGCGGGGAAGTCCACGCTAAATTGACTGGGCATATACTTCGATGCGAGTCGACTGCACTCTTTGGAGATCCACATCTCTCTTCACCAAGTAGGTTTCCACTTCTTCGACCTTCGCGCTCGCGGAATCCCTCTTCGGGCGACATTTTTGGGAAAGCTTGCGCTTGCGCGTGTAAAGTGGTCTCCGGAAAATTATCCGTTTGGCAGAAACTTCAAGATTACCTGAATCACTGTCTGAGGCTTGATTTTCTTGTTTGTGATAGCTTTCATAGGTTCAGAGCAAATTGAAGATTGTGTTTGCCACATACCAAGTTTGCTTTTGTGGTCCGCTATACTTATCAGTTATCAGTGTACCTTGGACGGCCGGGAGTATGCGTGGCCAACAGCAGTGTCGGATCACTCCCTCTATTTACCCTAACACTCCCCCTGAGGGGTCTACCCTAGCCCTTCAGCCGACCTTGAAGAGCTCAGCACATAAAGAAGCTTCGCAAAAACTTACAGCCAAGGGTGCTTCCTACACTTCCGTATCGTTAGAGTCAGGTTTCCTGACACCACTGTTAATTTTGTAGCCCTTGGAATTTTCTTGTAATTTGAAAGGTATTAAAATGATTGTGTCTCACACCATGTTGAGCTTTATTTACAGGCTCCGAAGAAGTCGATTCTGCCGAAACGTCCTTCAGTTAACTCTGAATCAATCTTGGAGGCTGAAGTGAAGAAACAACAAACGTTTAAAATTATCATTGCACCTTCTGTGATGTGTCGACGGGCCTTCATTTAAATCACACAGTTTTATAATAATTTCCTTGAATATTGCTCAGCAGTGGTGCTACTTACCTAAAAATTGCCTCTTATGGAAGTAGTCACAGACGAACACAAACCACATTTAAAAATATTGTAAGTATAAAACACTCTCCTGATATAAATGCCCATTACACAATCAAGGTACTAATTTGCCTCATCATTGGGACGATCGCTGTGTAATTTATGTGTCATTATGTCGTAAGTGCAGGTCTCCTACACCAATTTTGGGTAATGCACTTACCGTGCTTGCCGTTGCGCCTGTCTTAGCTAATTACTTCTTTAGATGTTCTCTGATGAAACGATAGCCTTTAAGGCTTATTCTGAGTTAATTTCTGTTCTATGATGAATGGAGTCGGAGCGCCTCCTCCTCGAGGAAGTCGCCCGATCAACTTCCGGAAATGAAGCTTTGCTTTGTCTTCAGCGCTTCCTTTCGACCTACTACCCTGGTTGCGTCTTGACGTTTTTTTTGTCTAAATCATCGGAAATTAGGCTTGTGATGACCAGATGAAGCTCATAGCTCCGAAGATAATAGTGACTGAGTTACAGTTTCGCCTTTTAATTTGATGAGCAGCACTGTGATCCGGCTTTCTCACTTTGTTGCATTCATTGGAATAGTAGGAAGTAAACTCTATAATTATCCAGTTGCCTCTGCTTTAGCGTCCGAGATTGGTATCGATTTTATGGGCTAACTTCAAATCGCCTTTTTTGGAGCCTGCAAATCAAAGCATAAGCATAGCGCAAGCATTGAGTTGCATGCTCCGAAAAAGGCGATTGCGTCGAAACGTTAGCCCAATAAAGTTGATACCGAACTCCCCGGAACTGCATAATTACAATCATGCCTAGATTAATGGAGAGTCGTTCTTTGACTAACCTGAATACATCGGACTGTTGAGAAGGTCTGGCCATTTTTACCTGTATGCTCTGAAATCTTCAGTAACAATTTTCTTACATCTATTGCTAACTATATGTAAACGCTATCAATGGTCTCTTCAAAGCAATTGTGCCCTTGTATTTCCCAGCGATTGTATTAGGTTGTCTCATAAATAGCCTCATTTTTCTTCAAACAAAAATTTCGAGCTAAAATCTTATGCTTTTATGACATTTTATATACCATTCAAAAGAGAATTGTCTGCTCTACAAAACGGCATGCTTGATTTCTACAATCATTACGAACTTTTTGAATTTCAAGTTTGCGAAATGGGAGGTCGCGTCGACGAAAACTAGCCAAGCCGACAGCGAGCTCTAACTCTGTTTTCCCTAGGATAAATCAATCAATGATGTATCCTTCACTTACTCATGACCTCTTCTGAACATTTCGCTGTTAGGGTGTGCAAGAAGCCTTCCCGTATTTCTTTACGAATTTGATTTTTGATAAGTCGTAGCGATTGTCAAAGTAAAATTTTTCCCCTAAACCACCATTGTTTCATATAAAGTGATATACCATTCGTAAGCATCTCTATTGCTCTACTTGCCCATATGTCTTGTTTTTATACTCGTTAAAAATGGGGTCGTAGGCCTGCATGATGCCTCCATAAAAATGACCGCATTACTTTGTAAAAAACTTCCCTCGGAAAGGAGAGAAAATCAATCAGCCATGCACTCCCAAATTACACATGACTTGCTATTGACATTCCACTGGTTTTTCAATGTCTCGGCTGTAAAAAGGTTATGGCCCAAATTTCAAGAGGTATGCTTGACCATCGAGTTCTGTCGGAAAAACCAAATCTGCGAAAGTGGCGACGCGACTTGCTGGCAAGCCTAACAGCGAAATGTTCAAAAGAATTCACGATTAAGTGAAGGGTACATCATTGATTGATTCATCCTAGGGAAAATAGAGTTGGAGCTCGTTGTCGGTTTGGCTAGTTTTCGTCGACCAAACCCCCCATTTCGCAGGCTTGAAATTCGAAAACTTCGCAATGATTGTAGAAAACATGCATGCCATTTTGTAGAACAGACAATTCTTTTTCGAATGGTATATAACATGCCATGAAAGCATAAGAATTTAGCTCGGAAATTTTTTTGTCTGAAGAAAAACCAGACTATTTATGAGAAAACCTAATAGTTGCTAAGAAAATCGTCTTCCTTGAAAGCATGTTTGCCTGCTTTCATTCTGAAACTCAGAAAAAGCGTAAGTGGAAGCGACGCGGCAAAGAGCCCTCGTCTTGCGATGGACCTCCAGAGGTCTTTCAGAATGTTTATTGGTGATATGCGAAAGTTCAAGAAAAAAAAGCCTAATTCTTTTGGCTTATTACAATGATTGACGAGTGTAGACGGTCTCTGGTGCAATGGACGGTAACTGGCACATCTTTTCCAAAGTCGTCAGAGCACAGTGGGCACGCTTCAATATTCTCTCAGATAGGAGAGAAATTATGGTAAAAGGAGTTTTCGTGATAAGGATAAGGTTGATCAATCCCGTTTTGGGATGCGGCACGCGTTCTACTTCCATTTGTACATTCGCAGTGGCGTTTGAACGCGATTTGGCCTATACAATGACTTGCGGGGGCCAGCCGATGTACAAGTCAGTGTTCTTATCCCCCCAGACAAGTCTGGTACCAATTAACCGACCCCGGGGGGATGGAAGGCTTGGTTGGCCCGGGCGACTCACGACCCAGGATTTGATCCCGGACCGCTCGCGTGGTAAGCGTACCACTCGCCACTACACCACTTCCGCCCAGTTTTCGTGATATGAATGATAATCGCCTTCAAAGGTTTTCAAATTTAGCATAAATGTTTTTAAGCTGTAACGTCTATTCGAAAACAGACTGACTTCTTTGTTGTTGTACCCGGAAGAGATTTACTCACGTAAATGACACTCGGAAGCGCCGCTGGCTTGAACGCGCGGAGCCAAGTATTCGAACGCTGGTTTTAGCACTGCAATCTGGGAAGCACGTTTTGGATTTGCTCAAAGTGCAAACTATTCACCGAAAAACAGTACTGCGAACGATAATGTGTGCGGATGGGCACTGCGCTGTTCCTGGAGTATATTACAAAGTTCGTTTTATGCAGGCAATGCTCGCCAACGACTTTGAAGAATGTTCAACAAGTCTACAATCCTCTATCAAGGTTCTGTCTAATCTACTGCCTTCAGCAGACCCCGCACCAACACCACGAATTGACAGCAACAATACCACGTACCTCCGTTGATGTCAATTCAAATAAGAGAAGTAGAGCTTAGTAGTTCGGATCTTCTCGAACAAGACTTCTTCGAGTTTTTAGCCACAAAATCTTGAAATTTGCAGAAAGATG
>KZ345940.1:22997-33940 GCA_002352805.1 Teladorsagia circumcincta | reverse complement strand
TTTTTGACATCCATTCCATTGCAGCACTGTAACGACTGCCATTTACGCTTGTCATCTACGCTCCTCGAGGGTCCCATTCCCACTTTCACTCAGGCTGGGACTCCGTCATGGAAGATAGCAGCAAATTTCGCTGCGAGCTTCCTATCTTCGCGAGTTGGAGCTCCGCTGTTTTCAGATGACCTAAATCTAGAGTAAAGTGTCGAAGTTACCTTGACAGGGAAAAGCATGATCAATGAAGATCAATCGATAACATGTCATTAAGTCCGTTTGATCTCCAGTATCGAACATTTGACCTACCCGCTCAGATAAAGCGATTAATGTCAAAAATTGGAATAAAAGCCCTTGCTGGTTATGAAAAACAGCGTGCAAAGATTGCCGCTCCGGTGGGGAGCAAATGCACGAACTACCGCCTGCAGAGCGAGAGCTCTACCCCTGCGCCACCGCCGTCATGGCCCGCGTGTGATTAGCTGATCTTAAGAATGTTGGCCGTTTCCTGTCAACATTGAAGGCCCATAACTTTCTTACAAAGTTCACGTAGCAAATTTAGAGCCCATATTTGTAATCAGCATTCGAGACACTACCAATGTTCCTAGGTCTTCTTTCGAAGTTCCATTTGAAGTTCAAGGCATTCCCGCGATAGAGCCTACTGGAAGGCTCTTCGAATATTTGGGTGGCCATACTGAACAAGTTGAACATGTGGTCGATGCGACATTGAAGTTATAGTATTATAAAATTAATAATGACGGAGAGGCATATACCTTACACGGGTGTCAGGCGTCCTGGTTTAATCGTATAATCATCGGTCCTACATATTTTGGAGCCGTTCTATTTCAACAGGCTATACAACGAAACAGGAATACAAGGCATCGAAAAGGTCAATGAAGTTGTAGAAGAGTAAATAGAAAGTATCAATTTACTCTTCACAAAGAGGGAGGTGCCAACAGGAATCTTGGTCCTTAAAATATCTTTTTAGGCAAAATACGCGCAAGACTAAATCTAGATACTATAATAAATATGGTGATAACAGACCCCTTCTCCTGTCGCTCTTTTGATTATTGAATTCCTGGAACGGGTACCAGCGAGGTCTTCATCCATTCATGTCTGTTATATGCAAAAGTGAAACTCATCTTTCGAAAGAACCAATTCTTTCTTACTTTCGTTTAACGAGTTTAGCAGAGAACTGTTATTATAGGGCGTACGATAGTCTAGATAGTTTGTGTTCTCGACGAATGCATTCCTTTACCGATCTGGTGCACAGGTCATCACACAATCAAATGACGATTGCGTCAAATCTAGTTTCTCACCCTTAATCAGAAGCCCAAGCCTATATGCTCCTTGTTAGCGAAATCGCTCAAATCTCTGGTCATTTTCAAATCGAACTCTAAGCATCGTCTTCTCGATATACCAAGGGTGACGACTGTTGTGGATTCAAACTAATTCCATATTACGGATAGCATTGTAAAATGAATGATAAGATGCTAGTGCAAACTCCAGAAAAGTACCTCTTAAAATGATACCGCAGGCGTGAAGTGGCGGTATCACGAGTGTGCGATCAAGTAGGTAACTTAATAATGATGCAGACGCGGTCCGCCCTTTCATCCCTCGAGTTCTCCACTGGCCTCCCACGGTCTGGTGGGCATACGGTGCCTGAGGGCCGCCCACATTTTCGGTTTATGAACCCCATTGAGTGCATTACCATTGCCGATTCTTACACTAACACATTGTATTGATATTACAATTCATTATTTAAGTGTGTCATAGGCGAACCAGCCGAAATGACACTCGTATGGTCATTCTGTCTAGATTTTAATTTTCTGGGGCGTACGCTATGCAATAAAGACAGCAGACCCTGAGCAAGGGGCACAGCGCCGGATCTTCTCCCTCATTCCGCAATGTTCTTACGAGATATCCAATGGTTGCTACTGCCACCGTCCATCATTTTGATTTCTTGACTTCGGCACACCGTAGTGGGAGAATCTGGTGATGTTCATTTCCGTCCAGACTTAATGGAACGTGGAGCAGACGATTTCTCATAAACGTAATCTTGGTTAGCTCGGCTGTAAACCGACCGTCTGCGGTAGGACAAAGCTTCACTCACTCCCTTTGCCGTCTTTATTTAGCAATGCGAAGGTTATCGATCGGGTTCGGAAATCAAGAATGTCATGAATACTTCGTGCTGTGGTTGCCACTACGACTTGGTTTGCAACAGTGCCATTTAATTGATCTCGAAGTTTTTTCGTCTATGTTAAGTTTTCTCGCAGCTTTTACATGTTTTTGTCTCTCTGTATTTACCGCAGACTTCAGGACGCGATGGTGTACTACACGCTTCTTGATACTGTTTATATTGCCACGGTTTGGACACTTTCTTTGTGTGGTTTTATAATAAATGGATTTCTACTATTCATGATCGTATTCAAAAGTCCGGCAAATCTTTCGCCTTATCGCATTTTTCTTGCCAACACCGCCATTACACAATTACTAGCCGACATTGTTTTCTTTTTGATCTCGCCAAGGTAGGTGGATAATAGGTTTACCAAATTGGGCAGTATGTAGGAATTACCTGAAAAATTCTTAAAAATGATGATGATCATCTAGAATCAAAGAAATGCCATTACGATGAAATTGCTGAGGGTCATGAAAATCTAACTTGGCTTGAATGTGAAATTCTACACATTCTCTTCATATAAGTGAGAGAATTGTCGTTAATCACATAGCCAAAATTTGAGTTGGGTATCGGAGTTTTTTCTATAAACTGTAAAATGGGAACAATAGAGTACAAGATTGAATCCAACCCAAGTCGCACACTGCAGAGCCAACTCTTCAGAATTGAACTAGCAGCTGTGTTGCTAACACCTGTTCTTCCCTCCTCGCCTATTCGCTGCCACTTTCGGAGCAGTCTCGATTGCGTCATTCAGAAGAAATGCTTCAAATCCGAACATGGTCGTGGAATGAAGCCGCCCTCCAAAACTTCAGCACTCTTGAAGCCGATTTGCTTTAAAGGTCACCCTGTAGGTGAAAGGAGAGAATTGTAGCGATTCCTACTCCGTCCGAAATCGCCCCACTCGAACCGAGGATGGCGCATCTTAAGTGTGAGATTGAGATCGGGGAAGGTTTCTGAGTGACCTACCATTAACCTTTTTCCATCTGAGTTTAGGGTCCTCTCTGGAGGTCTGTATATCGTGGTAATCTACCTAGGACCAAGCCATTTGCTCGGAAAAGATGTGTGTCGTATGCTCTATACTGCAATGTGTGAGTTTCACATAGGTTTGTTACGAAAACTATTGTATTTATGAACGATCATCAGAGTAACGCATTTCAGTACACCTTTCTTTGAACGCTTTTCTGTCGTGGATGATCTCAATGATCTATCGATGCATTATTTTACTTGCAAGTGAAATCAAGACAAGAGCTGTAATATTGATGTGTTTGACTGCTTACATCATTCCAGCTTCAATGATGGTAGCCAACTTTTTTGTTATAGCAACCATCTCATTTCTAATTTTTAACAATCCTTGATTGTGGCCCAACGGATGGCAAACATCTTATACAGCGATGTTCGGTGTACATGAATCACTGAATTGTATGGGCGCCTGCGCACCTTGTACGCCATGATATCAACGCGAGCTTTACATCTGAAGCGCTTTCATGAAAAGCGCTGTGAGAATTGCCTCAGCTCTATGTAAACAGGAACGCGGCTTTGTAGCGATTGCAGTTCAGAGTGAAAGCTATTGAATTGAAGAGTCTTCGTGATACTTGATGTTATTTCTTAGAAGGTGTGACCGTAAGATAACGATGGATAGGGAGATGTGCCTCACAAAATGCTCAGAACACCTAGGCGTTCAAACTATTCGGAGGTAGCCGCAATCGTCGAGGTCGAGCGAATTCGAAAACTATTTTAGTGCTACTGGCTCGTGAAATGTGAAGATCTTCAGTAGGAGTAAGCAGTGCGAATGAGAAGGAGTGAATGAACGTTTCCAAGCATTTCTTCTCTTAAAAAGTTGCTTTACCTTATTTAATTGATTGCGGACAAATTGACTTGGCGTAGCTAGCTGCAAAAAATGCTCGAACCAATGTTGTGCGCCTACCATGTTGCACTTGTACATATGAAGACTGGCTTGAATGTATAGGACGCTATGATTGCGAATGTGAAAGCCAAAAGACAAACTCAGTCTACAAACCATATGCAGGAAGATAGAGTTGAACTATGTAATAACGTGGTACAAAATGTGCTCTAGGTATGACTAGTTCGCTTTGAAAAAGGTCGTCTGACGCTCAATGACAGAATGAGCAGAATCGCGGTGCGCCACGTGTAGCTAACAGCGATGTCGTCCTACGTCTTCCAGAGCGCTAGCATCAGAGCATCCATTGTGCAACAAATGCCTCCTAAGATCTTGCCCTATGAATTCTCCATGTAGAGAATCCGCCGGCTTGAAAGCTTGCAAGGAAGGAGACCACAATTTATTGCTTTAGTGACTGAGGTAGTGCACGCGGACCGGAAGGGCTTTGAACTTGGATTGATCTGAATCTGGAAGCATATTAGGGAGCCAATTTTAGAGGACTCCGCGTCTCAGTATCTGCTAGCGGTCAAAGCCCTAGCCCTACTTTCCAGCCACTCTGCACAAAAATAAGTTGTCAACTAAAAACTTAACAGCATTGTCTATATTATTTCTTTGCTGTCATTAACAGTAGAAACTTGAGGTTACTTCAATAAATCTTGATACGTATAATAATGCCACAGAAGCTGACATACTCACTCATCATGCTATATCAAACATAGAAGATTATCCTCTCGTGGTGATATCGAACATTCTCCAGGTATGTGATTTATATACTATGCTAATATTAATGATGCTAACATTGCTCGCTTTCCTCATTTCTAGGAATAGGTTAGCCCGTCGCTCTTCTGGTGGGGTTCTCGAAATGTACTATGTATGATCAAATGGAAGAGCTTGCTTGATTTAGTTTTATAGATTACTTCTTTTCAAGAACAAATCGAAAGAGTTCTGAATGAAGGGTATGAAAGGGGGAGCCAACTAGATTGGCCCTGCAGAAAAGTGGTCAAGTAAAGAAAGCATAAGGATCACATTGTCAATGCGTGCCCTTCCGAACAAAACAGGAAAGTTTTGTCGTCTCCTGGTTCGCTAAGAAATCAGGGAGGTTCTATTACCTCAAATTTCGTTATCTCATTTCAAATCACATTTGATTTTTAGGCAACAACTCCTGATCGTACTGGTGGGATATTGACGAGTTGTAATGAAATTGTGGATGATGAGTTGACTGAATTTGAAAAAAGAAGCAAAGCAAACAGTCATTGAAGTCTTCACCAGGAACTCCCCTCTTCCAATTTGAAATGAGGGAAGGGTGGCCAGGACGAGTTGTCTGGGCTTCTTGCTCCATGACTCGGCTGACCCGCGTGTAATTGAGTAAGCCGTTACGTTGTAATTTACGCTGCGTGCCATGGGGTGTGCGCGGCAGGTCTCGTCTAATAGCTCAGCTTAGCTGTTGTTAGCTTACTCAGAAAGATCCTAGGACCATTGTCGCGCGCTTGCGATCCGCGAGAATGGCTCCAATGTGATACTCGTATGCCTACCCACTGGATAGATTCCTTGACAGGACTTTTGCTGGGGGTGTTTCTTTGAATGGTAAACACAACTGACTCATTCTTACACCTACTGCCTTCCTGGACCGCTTGGCTCGTAAGAGTATCTCCATGCTGCGGTCTCATGAGGTCCCGACCACTCTTGCACCCGGCGACATCTAAGATGAAGAACTGATGTTGCATCAGGTTTTGCTGGTTTTTTTCTCAGTAGAAAGTCATAAAAAAAGTTCTACTATTCTCTCATTTCGGCCTGTCCCTTTAGGAAGCAATGGGATGAGATACAAAATGCGCATTAACTCTTGGACACCTCAGGAGCATGTATGTGTACTTTCCGTTTATTTGAACGTACTCTTTTCAGAGGTGACTTTCTGCCAACTAACGAAAATTTTCTACGTGGTTGCATTTTTTGTAGTTTTTAGTTTTTCGAGGAGACAAAATGACAAAATGTTATATTAGAATGATTCATAAGAAAAATGCTGATTTGACAAAAAATTTCAAAAGTTAAGAGCTTTCTTTGAACCTTCTTGATCAAGTGTCAAATCGACCACAGCTGTCTACAAGTGTCCTTTATCTATCCGCGAGAGAAAGGATACTTCTCTAACAAAACTAAACAATCTTCGACGTCAAGAATCAGTGGATGTCTGGCTTGAGGTGTTCGCTATCTTCTTGTTTTCCCGTAGAGGAAACGAGCAAGCAAGCGGAACAACTACTGACTGGTTGCTACACCTTAGTGGATAATGAAGAGCGAGGGAAAGTCAAAGGCCAAGTTTCTTTGCCGTATTCTGGCATTCCTCTTTTCATGTGTATTGCGAGCTGCTGTGCAGTGGAGAAATTTCATCTATTGGAAGCCTAAGCTTCGCGGTATCAAAGCAAACAGCTGTAAGCAGTGCGTATCTGCGCCAGCAGTGGTGGAATTATTCGAAATCTGTCTTAATGCAATGCTACAGGCGGAAAGCGGAGCCTACCTCAGATGCTTATGCCCGCGGCACGAGTGACTCCGCTGCTTCGGAAGGGGCTGCTCAGATGAATGAATGCTGTAGAACACGTGATCTCTCTGATGAACCCTATATGCGATAGGAAATAGAACAACCATGCTTATGCCGAACAGTCCAATCAATAAGCAGATAACCGTTGAGTAAACTGAGGATCACCTTCTCCAAATATGATCCTCTTCCCCCTGACCTTGTTGGGTGAAGGAAATTGTAGGGCGCCATTGAAACCATCATTCAACTGAAGGACATCGTTCCGTTAATGTCAAGCAGGGAAGAGTTACAGGGCAAGTGATCATAAAAAGTGGGTCTCGTTTGAATGTGGAGGAGATCAAGTATCTCTGCTCCGCATATGTTGAAGAGTTGATGGTGGGCGGTTGTGAGGAAAGCATCAGGGGGAGGCTTATAATACTTTTCACGCAATCTCGTTGCCAACGGTAGCGTGTACTTGTTAGCAAAGACTCCGACCAACGCAGTTTGGACAATGTGGGAAGAATCCAGTGATCGCTTTTGTATAAGAATAATGATGCTTTAGAATAGTGTACTGGACAGTAGTGAAAATTGGCAGCCAAGCTGCCTAGTGGGTGCGGGACTTTTGGCTCGTCCGGGCTGGCACGCGACGAATGGCGCGGCGGCATGCGCGGCGATCCCAATGGGACAGCGCTTCGCGGGGATTCGAGTGCAGCAGTGACACTGAGGCGTTTCAAAGCCAAAGAGACGAGAGAGCATCTTCCTGAAAATGTCACTGTCAAAGCGAATGAGAAACACTGAAACTAGGATTTTGTCATTGGGGATTGTTATTTAGTGTCAATTATATGTGCTTTGCCATGCGCGAATACAGATGTGACAATCCACCAAAAGTGTTCAACCGTTTAAAATAGAACTCGTAAGAGTTGTAGCCGCACAGGTAGGTGTATGATCCAGAGAGCGAATTGGGAAAATCCTTTAACTCGGGCCTGCTCAATTTTCAACCAAAACAGTCTTCTCTTCTACTTGCTCCGACACTCCTCTCTTTCTGGATGACAGTGCTTACAGATGGCGGTGCTCATGTTCCTGAGGGGATCATTCAAAACAGGGCCGATGGTAAGTAACACTGGCATTAATTCCAGGAGAGGGGAGAAACGCCAGGGAAAACACAAATTGCTCACATCCCCAAAATATCTTCTCCTCCCTGAGGCTTAGTTCCGAGCAAAGTAATTGGTTCACTTACTTGAATGCCTCCCCAACGTCATAAGCGCCCTGATTGCTATCAGTACTATGCCTGTTTCTTCTCATCCTTTCCTAATGAAGTTTCCTTCAACGGCAATCTGCTCACGCTTTGACGTGTTGGGTCCCACTGCAAAATCCCGCGAAGACTTGCCTCGTACGGAACGCCGCGCAGCCCGTCGCGCAGTTAGCCGCGTCCCAACCCGGACGAGCCAAAACTCCGTCTCCCTTGCCTTTGAAATACTACTTAGACCTGAAGTAGATCAATCCTAGGGGCAAGCGAGGTAGTATAGCGGTACTGAAAAACAGAAAGACAAGTCGAAAACAGAAACAAGCAGAGATCAGCCAAAAACGAAAGAGAGCAGAGACCGGCGAAAACGCGACTTCAAATTGGGTACTTTGAAAAGCAACACTGTAAGAATGATCATCACTGAGTCATTTTCTAGCAGCAGCATACGACTTTTCTGTTGAAATTTGCCATTTGGAGCTGCGCGAACTTTGCAAAATGAGAAAGCTGTACTATAGCATTGGGGTTTTTGTCCGATTCCGTGTGATGCATTCGGCAGCTTGCCTCAACTGAACCTTAACTGCGTGAGCCTATTATATAATGTGTGATCAGCACGTTGGCAACGTACCGTTGTAGTACACGCACACGAGAAATGAAAAGAGTTGTGGTGGCTTTCATGCAGGTGAACATACAGTAATTGATTGTTACGCACACACATATTGGAATGTCACATAAGTTCGTGCATTTTCAAGTTTTTTTTGAGTTAACACTATTCTAAAAAAGCAGTGTACGAAATCAATATATGGACTTTGGATCACTATAGTGTTTTTACTAACGATCCATAAGAGGGTCGAAGCTGTGCTCCCAAAGGGCCAGCTGTTTTAAATTGAGGGAGGCAGTAGGGTCGCTTGCGATGTTCTTCTCAGAATCGCATTTTTTGTCTGTAAGGTGACTCCTTAGCTAGCGGTTTCGCTGGCTCTCGGAAGGTGGGTAACCACCCCTGCGCGGTGGATCTGATCCTTTCTATACGTAACCAAAATGGTTTATTGACCTTGATCGTTTCTTAATCTCTTCCGATTGACAAAACTAATGAAGACAGCAAATCCTAATCGGACACCGATTGCCTTCCCGGAGAGAGATATTTGCCAGGGTGTACCAGAACAAAGCAGGTTTCACGACTATACTACCGCACGGTAAACTCGACGAGGAGGAGTGTTGGAGCGCTAATGTTACTCTTAGCTCCGTCCGATTTGTGGCTCAGTAAAAGTTTGCAAATGCAAGTGTGAAAACATGACTCTAGGTTTTCCATTTCAACTCGAAGAAAGTAGCTACGGAGGGCACGATTCGTGTATAGGTTACTTCACGTTGTAAAACATATGCCTACTTTACCACATTTAGGAGTCGCTTAATAATTATCTGGCGTAAGGTGCAAAAAAAGGCTCGAATAAATGGTACAATTTTCTACATATCTTCCGTGTGTTGCCAGGCAGTGGTGATAATAACCTTCAAACTCTACATAGGAGAATGGTGTCCCGAAAAAGTTCGCCACTCACTTTACTTAGGCATTCCTCAAAGATTTCAGCCGGGTCTTCTCTACTCGATTTTCTGCTGCACGATTCTATTAATTCCAATTTATCTCACAATGTATGTATGCCGCTGGAAGATCTACACCTTGTTGAGCAACAAAACTTACTCTTCACAAACGAAGCTCAGTGTGAAACAGCTTGTGAAGGTACGTTGTTCTCATGTCTTTCCGTTTGAACATCATTATCCGTCATGTTTCTATACGATTGGTTATATTCACAGCTGCGTAAGCCTTACTTGAAACCTCTGTGGTCATAACCTTTCTTCTGACTCAAATATCAGCATTTTGTGTGCAGAGGTAGAACAACCGCTATCTGGCTACCCTGCGCTTTTGTTGTTCACATGAAAAACGAAAAGCTGAGTTGGGAAGAAATGGTGTTCCGGTAGCGTAACTTGTGGCGCACTTGCCCGGTAAGCGAGAGCTGCGAGTATGAGTCTCATCTGAAAGCCTGTTCATAACCCAGCATTTTTGTGAAACATACGCAAGGCGAACTGCGTTCAAAGTCAGCAGTCAACAAACAAAAATAAGTAATGGTACTGTTTTTAATCGATAGTATCTTCGCAAAGAAGTATAATGGAAACATTAGACAATGTAAAAAGATTTGCTTGAACAGGGAAGTAGAGTACACTCAGGAGGTGAAGTGGCATAACTCCGATGTTTAATTCACTCCTTCAGAAGGAACCGCACACTCACTGAGAGTACATATTGCTGCGCTCACAGTTCTGATACAATTAGGTGTTCGACACGATTTCGACCATTTCTCTTGTTCAAGCGAACATTTGTTGTGAAGACCCGATTCTTGGGACTGCATCTCAGTCTCAATTAGGTTCTGGTTATGATTACTACTTGCCCTTCGCCTAAAATTACCATTCATTCCATACGATGACATAAAAGTCAACAGGGAATGGTAAACTCTCCCGATTGAAATGGGGTGTATATTTTCTCTGGTGACCCTTCATTGAAGGAAAGTATGAAACAGAAAAGCGCAGCAGCAGTGGCCTGGATTCGCATGCAAGGGGTCATGAGATCGACTCCTTGACGAGCTTACCCTTTTGCTTTTTACGATGACATACAGCTTGTTCAGAAATTTATGAGCAAGCGGGTTTTTCATAATTTCTTTTTTTTTTTGTAAAGTCACTGGCACGTTCTAAAAGTTGCAACGATTATTATCTACGTGTTCAATGATTTACACAGAAAATTTCAACCTTCAGCTCAAACTTGGGTTTTAACAATTTTATATTTTTCAAAATTAAGCTCTTCATTAGAGGCGGGGGCAGTGAGTTTGTGTTTAGCAAAGTGTAATGCTGTCTAAAGTATAGAGTGAAGTGTCTCTTTTCGACCACCTCTATAGAAAATTAGCAGATAATGACAGCAGATTCGAATTAGTAGTTAGTTGAAAAGATTCAGAAAGTGAAGGCGATTCTAGCTTTAGGAGCAAAATCACAGCTGACACAAAAACGGTCCATGGAGACCCCTTCCCTTTTTGACCGTTACTGTATTTTGAAATGACTCACGGTATGTCAGAGAAAAACTGTAGAATTCCTCGTGAATTTATTG